>OVBE01011923.1:0-13787 GCA_900406425.1 Iberis pinnata
CTTTGGTTGAAGTTCTATAGAAAGCATGTCTACATGTGTCATAGAAAGGGTTTACCAGCAACACATAGTTATCGGACTAAGAAGGCATGGTTTGATCGAAAAAATGAACATGTCAAGTCACATGATTATCATGTCTTAATGCAGCAACTACTTCCAGTAGCACATAGAGGTTTATTACCTAAAGGGCCTAGATTAGCAATTGTACGTCTATGCTCTTTATCAAACCAGTTGTGTCAGAGAGTTATTGACAGGGAGAAGATATCAATCATGGAAACTGAAATTGTAGAAACTCTCTGCATGTTTGAAAGATATTTTCCTCCTAGCTTCTTTGATATAATGGTGCATTTNCGAAGGGAAGCAAGACTTTATGGACCAGTCCATTTCAGATGGATGTACCCATTTGAAAGGTACATGAAAGTTTTGAAGGACTACGTGCGTAATACTTCAAGACCAGAGGGTTGTATTGCAGAGTCGTATCTTGCTGATGAATGTGCACGATTCTGCAGTGAGTTCTTGAAAAAGAGTACTAATGTAAAAGAAAAAGAAGACAAAAGTACTAAGTATGACAACAACTCAATTCTAGAGGATCGTCCAATATCAGCATCCACTTTGATTATTCTTATTGAAACAAAGTTGAAAACAGCTCACTTTGCTGTAATTCAAAATACAACTGTTGTGGATTCTTATGTGGAGTAAGTTTTGGACTTTATCCATGTACTCCATTTTATTGGACTAATCTGACATCCCTATTTACTGTTTTCAGCTTGCATCTTCAGCACTTACAAGACAAAAATGAAAGATGTACTCGGGATGAAACATATTTATGGAGCTTGCACACCAAGAACTTTGCTGGATGGTTAAAAGAACAGGTACCTCTGGAGTCAGCAGATCATGATGCAACATTAAAATGGTTGGCATTTGNGCATAGAGAAAGTCAAAAAGTGGTGTAACATATGAGGCCACAACAATGTGTAGTCTAGTGCAAAAGATAATTCCCATGTGGTTGACATTCTTACATACTATGGTAGAGTAGAAGAAATAATAATGCTAGACTACAATGTCTTCAGTATTCCTCTGTTTAGATGTCATTGGGCGATCAAAGGTAATGGAGTTACAGAAGAAGATGGGTTCACCCTTGTCAACCTTAGCCACAATCAACTATCTTTCTCAAAGGATCCCTACATATTAGCCTCACAANTATTCTTCTAGTTGGTATGTTGTTATGAAAGGACCTTCAAAGACTTATAATGATGAAGAAGTTCAAGAAGTTCATATTCCAATGGTTGTTGATATGAATATTGATTTAGATGAATCTAACACTGCTCGTACAGATTGTGAAGGAATCTATGTATGAAACTGTATTTAAATATGTTTNATTTGAGGTTATTTAGGCATATACGGTTATCATAATCCTAGAAAATCAAGCATTTGGAAACAGAGAAGATTAGATGATTCCATAAAATATTACAATATTATAGAAGTCCAAATAGTCATTACAATAATAATGAAGCACATTACTAAAAAGAAAAAAAAACATTAACTCCCATCTCAAAATCATAAGACATATGAACCACCACCAATCTGTTCGAAGACGACATAGATTTCGTCTCCTTCTTCCATCTTGAGCTGAAAATAAAAAAACGGAAAACATAATCATAATAATTAATTAATTATATCAGGATTTTATACAAATAATTTGAATAAAAAAGTTAGTGATAATACAAAATGAGGAGTATGGAAAGTTCTGAGCCGCTTGTTGTCATAGATGAAGTGCACAAGGTCATAATCTAAATTCCTCATTTCACAATAACTATCCATTGTTTTTTTAAAACCGTATGAATATTGATCGTGTACATAAACAGGTAGCCTGATTGACAAAATTTAAAACATACATAAAAATATTAAATCTTTTGTTCAATAATCTATTTGAATGATATTAGAATTACATACCTCTTGGTCAAGGACTTTAAGAGTTATTTCGTTGGTATCCGTTTGTTTAGTAGATGTAGATCTCTCTGTTACATTAGAAGAAGCTGTTGTGATTGAAGAGCTATCCATATTCGAGAGATATGAATAAGTTAAAAGTTCTAAGGTGTGGTTGTAGAGAGAGAAATGAGTCAGAAGAAGGTATTAGTTTTTATGACTTGCAGACAACATCGTAACTCTCAACTACGCGTATTCTTTTTAATTAATAAACAATATCAAAAATATCCAACGGCGTACAATACATTTTGTATTAAAAGCTAAAAATATCCAACAGTGTATGATAAAGTAACCTTCAAGATGCATTTGATCAGATACAAGAAACTACAAATATCACTCAGAATAAGAAACAACTTTACAAGTAACCTTTGAGATGAATTTGATCTTATACGAGAAACTGCAAATATCACTCAGAAGAAGAAACAATTTTACAAGTAACATTTGAGATGCATTTAATCTTATACGAGAAACTGCAAATATCACTTAGAAAAAAAGCAATTTTACAAGTAAAATTTGAGATGCATTTGATCATATACGAGAAACTGCAAATATCACTCAGAAGGGTCACCGAAGGGTCACGTCTTATAGAAGATTTTGGTTGAGTTAATTATGATATTTCCTTTTATTTTAGAAGAACAGACACGTCTCTTATCTAACCCAAGGTAATCACAATTATAGTTTATAGGTTAAATTTTTTATTTATGTCGTCTCTTATCAATTTATTTGATGTCTAAACCGAATTTAACCAAATACAGTGATAAGATATTTATGAAAAAATCGATTTATTTGCTTCTCACGGTTAAATGATGATTAAACTAGGTTAATACCCATGAATCAATCATTAATTAGATTGAAAACCAGGTTCGTGGAGATTCAAACAAAAATCACATTAGAGTTTAAAATTATTAAAAAAACATAGAAACTTATTCAAAAACTTGAATACGTCAATACCCATCTTCATCTCCGAACGGTACTCCATAACCTGTGAAACTGCAGCCCATCTTGTAGTAATCAACAGCCGGGATCTTGATTTCATCCAACTCCTTCTTTAGTGAGTTCTTCCTCGATGAGAGCCTCGACAAGTCAGCTTCGATGTTGAAATCTTTAGCACATATCTGCTTCAACAACAAATAGACTTTGGCATCCTTCCGTTCGTAATTGATTCTTGTATTTATGGTGTCCTCCTTCGCTTGAATCTGCTGATTCAACCTGACCATTATAGAATTATAATGGTCATGCAATTTCTGGATCTCCTTCTCGTGACTTGTTTACTTCCTTCCGTCGTCAATCCTGATACGTTTTCCCTTGTTCATGACTGATAATCGATTAATTAATTTCCTGGACCAAACCCACATGAATATTACTGACTAAAACCACAAAACCCTAGAACCCTAAAATGACAAAGTCTAAAACAATTGAATAAGTTCAGATTGTGACTAAAACAACAAAACCTAAATCGATTAAAACCGTAAACAAGATAACATATTCTGAGACCCATTGATGACTCTGAATTTTCATGGATTTTACATATCAATTAGCATCAATTCATAGGTCTTTAGGCGTGCATATATCACATTTATAGTTGATTTTAGTAAGTTTATGATTTTTAGGACTTTTGCATTAGAATTTGCATATGCATGTATTTTGGAGATTTTTCAGGACTTTCAAGAGTTTTCAGGAACGATTTGTGAGATTTCAGAAAAGCAGCACTTAACATTGGATGGAGCAGCACTTAGCGTTGAATGGACTCACACAAACCCGGATCAATCCCAGCACATGCCTGGATCGATCTCAGGCACTCCTGCATCGAGTCCAGATCGATCCCAACACCAAGCTCCTGGATCGATCCCGCACTCTATCCAGATCGATCTCAGATCGATCCCAGCAACACTTCATATCGAAAACAGATCGATCCCATCTCAGCATGGATCGATCTCTACCCTTACCTGGATCGATCTCTCTCCCTCTTTCAAGGAAATTTGTGAAGTCTCAAACGAAGTTAAGGAAGTGCATGGAATTGAAGCAAGACTAAGAAGGAAGCAAGGATGGATCGATCTCAGCTTAAGCAAGGCATGATCGATCCCGCACTCAAACGAGATCAATCCCACACTTGCCTGGATTGATCCCAGGTACTCAACTTCTGGATCGATCCCACTCTCAAACACGTCTCAGGATGGATCGATCTCGATCCTTACGTCCAAGATCTCAACACTTCGAATCGATCACGCACAAGCCCAAGCTCGGACCTGGCCAACTCAAATCCGGATAGCACCTGAACAAAAGCCCAAGATCCAAGACAATGATTAGCTTTTTGTCTTTAGTGCGAATTAGGGATTTTCTCTGAACACTATAAAAGCCCTAATTCGCCTCCATTTGCAACAAGCTTAGTTTTTCTTTCCTTTTTAGGTTTTAGTCTTAGGTTTTCATTTTTCTTTGTAGTTCTTCATGTTCTTGGTGTAAGAACAAGATTTCTTTCAAGTTTTAAGTTAATCTTCTGTTCTTCCTTTACTTTCTTGCTTAGCTTTAGGTTGTTGTTTAGTTGGTGCTTGTTATTTTTGTTTTAAGCTTTTAATCTCCTGTTTTAAGTTTGTTCTTCATCTCTGTTTTACTGTTTTATTGATGTTCTTAGTTTCTGGGTTTGTGTTCTTGTTATTCTTCATCTCTTCAAACTTAGATCTGCATGTTTAGCCTTAAGGTTATGCTTTTTGTTTTTTTCTGCTTCTATTCCCATGAGTAGTGAGTAGTCCACTAAGTTCCTGAGGATGGGGTAGACTAGGGTTGATGTTCTGGGTTCACCTTAGTACCTAATTTTTNGTTTGTCTTTAAATCCCTGTTGTTCCACCTGCTCGTAATGCTGATTGTATATCTACCCGAGAGGGACTGAAAATCCGCCTTTAGGCCCTTCAACACCAAGAGGTGAGTCATTGAAGGTGTCCGGAACTAGGTGATTTCAGAGATTCATTTTCCCCTTCTAAGGCTTAGTTGTTTGGGAAGCTTATTGACTATAGTAGAAAGTTGTTCATGCCTGCTTAGTATTTACTGTCTATGACGAGAGTTGAGTCTGTGATTACTTTGCTTGAAATTGATTGCCAAGATAGTGGAATTGGTTGATTACTTTGCTTAGGTCGTTCAGGATGGATCATTAGTCAATTACCCTTTGTCCTCAGGAACTGCTTCACATTGCTTACTTCTTTCACCCTCTTTGCTTTTACTTTGTTTTTACATCTTAGTCTTTTATCCTTCTTTTTATGTTTACACACTTTACTTTCAGAATGTTCATTGCACTTAGGACCTGTTAGAGCATCCATTGCATTCCAGACTGTTAGGGCACTCTTATTTGGATTGACAACCCATCTATACTACAACGATGGGTAACTGATACCCTGTAGGACTCCAAAATTCTACTATCAATTTAGCGCCGTTACTACATTCTAGATTTTGGATCTTTTCAGATCAAGCTTCTTTTACATTTTTACTTACCTGTCTACCTTTGTTTGCTTTGTTTTCAGGTACCTGCTTAGCAGTGTATGAACTTGAGAAGCAGAGGACCAACTGACTTGCTTCCACTCGTTGACGACATTAGAGCTCTTGAACGAGAACACTCCCGGGCAAGACGTGAACACGAACGTGCTGAACAGTTGAGACGGTTGAACTTACAAATGGCAAACAACGTTGACAGAGACAACCAGAACACCATCGGTGCTGGTGATAACCCCAACACTTACACCATCAGACATGGAATCAATCCAACTGCAGTTCAAAACAACAACTTCGAAATCAAATATAGCCTCATTGCTATGGTGCAGAGCAACAAGTTCCATAAACTACCTATGGAAGATCCACTTAATCACCTCGATGAGTTCGACAGGTTCTACAGTCTCACGAAGATAAATGGTGTGAATGAAGACGCTTTCAAGCTACGCCTCTTCTCATTCTCTTTGGGGGAGAAGGCACACCAATAGGAGAAGTCACTCCCCAGGAACTCCATCACAACTTGGGATGCTTGCAAGAAGGCATTCCTTGAAAAGTTCTTCTCAACTACCAGAACAGCACGCTTGAGGAATGACATTTCAGGGTTTGCACAGAAGAATGCTGAAACCTTCTCTGAGGCATGGGAGCGCTTCAAGAACTACACTATGCAATGCCCCCATCATGGTTTTAGCAAAGCTTCCTTACTCAGCACCCTCTACAGAGGTGCATTGCCTAAGATATGAATACTACTAGATACTGCCAGCAATGGGAATTTCCTCAACAAGAGTGTTGATGACGGATGGGAGTTGGTAGAGAACCTTGTCGAATCTGAATGAGAAGTTGGACATGTTACTCTTGGGTCAACAACATCAAGTTCACTTAATCTTTGATGAAGAACAACTCCAGATTCAAACTGCCGAAGCTCAACAACAAGAAGAAATGTGCTATGTGCAGAACCAAGGGGGTTACAACAAAGGGTACTTCAACTACTCTAACAACCTTGGTCTTTCTTACCGAAGCAGCAACTTTGCTAACCCACAAGACCAAGTGTACCCAGCACTACCTTGGAAGGATATTCGACCGTTCCTCGACTATGCTTACAAACGAGGTTTCTTTACAACCACTCAACCTCGAGGTCGATCTACTCAAACGCAAGTCTCTGTCCCTTCTCCTACACTCCCTCCTCCTGCATCTACAAACATTGAGGAACTACTTCAACAACTTCTACATAGTCAAGCGACTAGTATGCTGGAAACATCAAAAAGTTTGGTGAACTTGATACTCGGCTGGACTCTTCTTTCAACGATGTCTACGCCAAGCTTGACGCACTTACCTCCCGAATCTCTTCGCTTGAAAGAAAGACCGCCTCCATCTCTACTTCTTCATCTAGTAAACTACACTACGCCTCCACTTCACAACCCCATGATGTTTCTCATGTGAAAGCAATTACTCTCCGCATTGGGAAGGCATTACCACTAAGACAAACTACTCTTATCACTGAGGATAGTGTTGATCTAGTTGGGGGGGGGTCTTGTTTAAAAGAAACTGAAGATGAAGAACCTGAAATAACTGATTCACAGAGGCCATTGCAACATCCACCAAAAGTGATCACAGAACCACCTCCTGTTGAACAACCATCTGCAACACAACGGAAAGATACACCCTTCATTCCACCACAATATGTTCCACGATTGCCATTCCCTTCTAGATTTAAGAAGGAAATCATGGCAAAGTACAAAAGCGTTTTTGAGAAATGAATGAAGGACACTGAAATCAAGGTACCTCTTCTTGACGGAATCACTTTGATGCCTCCATACAAGAAGTTCCTGAAGGATGCTATCACTAAGAGAGGAAAGGAGATTCAGGGAATGGTAGTTCTAAGTGAGGAATGCAGCGCGATCATCACAACGACCTCAACCCCAAAGAAGCTAGCAGATGCAGGATCATTTACCTTACCTTGTTCACTTGGACCTTTGTCCTTCGACAAATGCTTGTGTGACCTAGGAGCTTCACCTCTATCAGTTGCAAGGAAGCTAGGTTTCAGAAATTTCAGGCCCTGCAATATATCTATGGTACTTACAGACCGATCAGTGCGAATCGCACATGGGATCCTTGAAGATTTACCTGTAAGGGTTGGAGCAGCTGAAATACCAACTGACTTTATGGTCCTAGACATGAGTGAAGAACCCAGAGACCCTCTGATTTTAGGCAGACCATTCTTGGCTACTGTTGGAGCTGTTATAGATGTTTAGAAAGGAAAAATTCAGCTCAATTTGGGTAAGGAGCTGAAGGGGACCTTCGACATTCAAGAAGTCATGAAGAAACCAATTGCTGAAGGAGAGATCTTCTACATGGAAGAGTTTGATCAACTCACTAATGAATTCCTTGAAGAGATTGGTCAGGAAGATGACCTCCAAATTACATTGACCAAGAATGGGGATAAAGGGGACCTACGAGGAGAAAGTCTGGAGTATAAGATGATCTTGGACTCACAAATACCACTGGAGTCCGGAGAACCATTTGAAATATCCAGGGTTCAGAAAGATAAGTCTTCTCAGCTACTGAATAGTTTGGATTCGAAGAGAAACCGAGTCAAAAGACTACCCAAGCTCAAATAAACTTTGAAATATCTGAAGACTGGTCTGAACTAAAGGCACCAAGTGTGGAACTGAAACCACTCCCCAAAGGACTAATGTACGCTTTTCTTGGACCAAACTCAACATACCCAATCATAGTGAGTAATGAACTTAATGAAAATGAGTTAGAATCATTGTTAACTGAACTGAGGAAATTTAGAAAAGCAATAGGGTATTCATTGGATGACGTAGAAGGGATATCACCTAGTCTATGCACTCATAGAATCAATCTTGAAAATGAATCTTACTCTAGCATTGAACCCCAAAGAAGACTAAACCCCAATCTGAAAGAAGTGGTAAAAAAGGGAAATTCTAAAATTGTTGGATGCTTGTGTTATCTACCTTATCTCATATAGTACTTGGATATCACCGGTTCATTGTGTCCCAAAAAAGGGAGGAATCACTGTGATTAAAAATGACAAGGATGAACTAATACCAACCACAACAATCACTAGTCATAGAATGTGCATCGACTATAGGAAGTTGAATGCAGCATCTAGAAAAGACCATTTCCCATTTCCCTTCACATATCAAATGTTAGAACGCCTAGCCAACCATCCTTATTACTGTTTCCTTGATGGATATACTGGATTTTTCCAAATCCCTATTCACCCTCAAGATTAGGAAAAAACCACATTCACGTGCCCTTACAGCACTTTTGCATATAAAAGGATGTCGTTTGGGCTTTGCAATGCAACTGCCACATTTCAGAGGTGTATGACTTTGATTTTTCATATTTAATCGAGGAGGTAGTTGAGGTGTTCATGGATGATTTCTCCGTGTACGGTTCTTCTTTCTCCTCCTGTTTGTCGAATCTATGCAGGGTTCTTACCAAGTGTGAGGAGGCAAATCTAGTCTTGAACTGGGAGAAGTGCCACTTCATGGTACGGGAAGGGATAGTGCTAGGACACAAGATCTTAGAGAAGGGTATAGAGGTAGACAAGGCTAAAATAGATGTAATGGTGCAGTTGCAACCGCCAAAGAAAGTAAAGGACATTAGGAGCTTCCTTGGTCATGCGGACTTCTATAAAAGGTTTATCAAGGACTTCTCAAAGATCGCCAGACCTTTAACAAGGATTTTGTGTAAGGAAGCTGAGTTCAACTTTGACACAGAATGTTTGGAAGCCTTCCACCGCATCAAAGAAGCCTTGGTAACTGCACCAGTAGTTCAAGCTCCCAATTGGGACTACCCATTCGATATCATGTGCGACGCCTCAGACTATGCCGTTGGAGCTGTCTTAGGGCAGAAGATTGATAAAAAGGTGCATGTCATCTATTATGCTAGTAGGACTATGGATGATGCTCAGGTGAAGTATGCAACAACAGAGGAGGAGTTGCTAGCAGTCGTCTTTGCATTTGAAAAAATTCATAAGCTACTTGGTTGGTTCAAAGGTGGTAGTTTATACTGATCATGCCGCGCTGAGGCATATCTATGCTAAGAAGGACACCAAACCGAGACTTCTAAGATGGATTCTCTTATTGCAAGAGTTTGACATGGAGATAGTGAATAAAAAGGTATTGAAAATGGAGTACAAGATCACTTGTCAAGAATGAGGATTAACGACTCGTTTCAGATTGATGACTCTATGCCTGAAGAACAAATCATGATAATCCATGCATTGCGTTTTTGGAAAGTGAAGTAGTAACAACGAAAGAAGCACCATGGTATGCAGACTTAGTTAATTACAAGGTATGTGGGACAATCCCTGAACATTTCAACGAGTATAGAAAAAGGAAGTTCCTAAGTGATGTAAAGGATTACTATTGGGATGACCCCTTTCTCTACAAAAGGGGTTCAGACGAACTATTCAGAAGGTGTGTAGCTGAAGATGAAGTGAAATGAATTCTGGAACACTGTCATGGTTCCTCTTAATGAGGTCACTTTGCAACATTTAAGACTGCTCAGAAAATCCTTCAAGCAGGTCTGTGGTGGCCAACACTTTTCAAAGACACACATAGTTTCATCTCTACTTGCGACCCATGTCAAAGGGCAGGGAACATTGGGAGAAGAAATGAGATGTCCCAGAATCCGATTTTAGAGGTTGAAGTGTTTGACGTCTGGGGAATTGACTTCATGGGACCATTCAACCCTCCATCTTTTGGTAACAGCTATATTCTGGTAGTTGTTGACTATGTCTCCAAATGGGTAGAAGCAATTGCCAGTCCAACCAACAATGCGAAAGTGGTTCTAAATCTTTTCAAAAGCGTAATCTTCCCAAGATTTGGGGTACCAAGAGTAGTGATCGGTGATGGAGGCTCTCACTTCATAAATAGAGTCTTTGAAGGTTTAATGAGGAAGTATGGGGTGAAGCATAAGGTGGCAACAGGCAGATCAAGGCAATTTAGCAAAGATTGTTGGAACCTCCAGGAGAGATTGGTCAGTGAGGCTGGATGATGCATTATAGGCATACAGAATAGCCTTTAAGACACCAATAGGACGAACACCATTTCAGCTACTCTACGAGAAAGCATGTCACTTGCCAGTTGAATTAGAGTATAAGGCACTTTGGGAAACTAAACTCCTAAACTTTGACCTCAAGACAGCTCAAGAGAAGAGGGAGATAGACCTACACGAACTGGAGGAGTTCGGACTCAACGCTTATGAAAGTTCCAAAATATACAAGGAAAGGACCAAGGGGTTTCATGATAAAAAGATTCTAGTAAAGGAAATCAACGCCGGTGACCAAGTCCTTTTGTTCAACTCAAGAATGAAGATGTTCCCAGGAAAGCTCAAATCCAGGTGGTCTGGACCATTCTCTGTAAAGGAATTTTTACCATATGGAGCTATCACTTTGGTTGGAAAAAATGGAACTGAATTTACAGTGAATGGACAACGAGTGAAACCATACTTGGTAGACAGAGCAATCTCAGAAGGAACCTCGGTTTCCCTTGGTGAACCATCTCAAGAACACTGATCCTAAAAACAGAAAGTCAAGCTTAGTGACTATAAAAAAGCTCACTTGGGAGAAAATCTCATGTCTATCTTTGTAAATATTCATTTTTCGGCTTTCTATCTTTCAATGTTTCATATAATGCATTCTAGTTTGATTTTGGTTTCTGGTGTTTCAGGAAATTAGGAAACAAGTTTGGAGTAGTGTTGTGATCAATCCACATTCGCAGGAAAGATCGACCCACGGTAACGAAGAAATCGATCCATCACCACGAGAGGGATCGATCCACACTCACGACAAGATCGATCCATCGCCGCAAGAGACATCGGCCCAACAAACCCGATGTGATCGATCCAATAACAAAGGTCGATCGACCTATGGCGAGAACTTGGGCCATAGCAGCAAACTGTCAATTGTTTGAGCAACAAAATGTCAAATGCCCACTCTACCTTTCCAAAATATCCCATCACATCTCTTACACATCCACTACCCCCATCACATCAATGTTTCCTCTTTAATAATCCACCACAAACTTCCACTCACCACCTCCTCCTCCAAATCGCCAATGGGTCTATATTAAGGGAGTATTTCTCATCCTTTAACTCATCAACTTCATAACTACTCTCTCTTAAACATTGGTTTCTCTAAGGAATTTCAACTAGAAGCATTGCTCTAACAAGGATCTTTCAACAAGCTATATTCACTCGCAAAATCGGTTTCATTCTTTAACTTTTTCGATATTCAACCTTTGAAAACTTCCAATCCGAGTTCAATATGTTTCACTAAAACCGATTTTCTTTCAAAAACGTTTTTTTTATTAAACCGGTCTTAGATTAGCAACACAATCGATTGAACTAAGGATGACAAGTTATCTTGATTTTTGTCTAGGATTAAAGATGTCTCAACCGTCACGAGAAAGAATCCTAATAAGCCAGAGAAGGGAGCGAGAAGTCTCGAGATGGAAAGATGGGGACCCTACTATCTCTCCATAATTCTCAACAAGAGCCCTGATTCTCTCAAAGAGGCAGCTTCATACACGTGAGATTGTTGAGATGTTGCAGCAAACAAGACAATAAAGAGAGACTCAAGAACAAAGCGCTCTTCTCAGTGAACAAGCAGAACAAGAAGGAGGGAACAGTGGATCCGTTCAAAACCATCAAGAAATTCAACAATCTCGTGCACTCCAGCAGCAACAGCAAGAAGCACCGAATGCAGCCCAAGGGTACTATAACATGAAGGATGAGGACCTCCTTTAAGAATCCTTCAGACCCCTTTGAGGTCCATCCCAACCCCTCCTTCATTGTATGATTTACTTATTATGCTTTGATTCATGTTTGCTCGTGGTGATTGCTACTTCTGTTTGTTGCTTATATTTAAAATGTCTTTAAAGATTTATCTGTATCATGTCCATCCTTGAGTCCAATCCAAAATTTGGATTACACAGAGACTGTGTAATTCAAGTGTGGGGGAGGATTCGGAAGGACCCTGCTATTTAATGAAATTTCCTTGTTTGTTCGTTTGTCTCCAATTTGCAATGCATTCATACAGCATCTATTAGCATCAAAAACCCATAAAAACTTGAAAAAAAAATCAAAAATTTCTCTTCAAAAACAGAGTGTCGTTTGCATTTCATGTAGCTGCATATAGGATGTTGCAACATGCATAGGGAACTAGGAAGATGATAACCTTGTAAGTATGTTGTTTTCTCAGAAAGTGTTAGTGCCATGGTTGTTAGTTGTCTAATGCATCATGAAATTGTTTGGAGTAAAACCGCACCTTACTTGGAATGTGAATTTACATGATCATCTGTCTCCTAAAGCATGTGGCGATTTGAAGTTTGTTCCTATCTATTTGAGCTCGAATTTGAATGTCTAATTATCATGTTTGTGTGTTGAATATGAACTCATGGATAGAATATACATACTTGGGTTATCTTCCACCTTTTACCACTCTTGTTAACCCAAGTAGAATCTCCACCTTTGAACCTTACCTTCTTTCAAACTCTGAATTTACTACTGAGTGGCAGGTCTTTTATGGAATGAGTTTGGTAGAAAGTGTTAGGTTCCAACTGACAAGAATAGGGTCTCATGTAGTTCTAGTCCACGCTTTTTGGACTAGATAGGACTAGGTGGTATTCGATTTCAGTTGTTGGTTTTTGGTGGAAATGAATGAAAAGGGTATTGGTAGTTGGTAACAATGGGAATTGTTAAGAAAGAACCTTAGGAGATGAAAAGAAAAAAGAATCAGAACATGCTAGTAGAAAGTTTGGCGGAACATTAATATGCAAAAGAAGTATGGCTAGTGCAGAATGAGAAGAAACATATGACAATGAATGCAAAAGGGTAAAACCCAAAAGATAGTGCAAGTAAGAAGGTCAATAGCCATTAAGTGTTCAAGTAAGTAAGTTCCTGAAACATCTAGCAGCATCTAAGAAAGAAGTCTCTCCTAAGGGTAACAAGAAAAGATGAAAAATGGGAATGTGAATGGGTATGATCACTTTGAAGTTTCAAAAGGGTAGAACTAGGACGCATCACTGTGTAGAATTAGGAAACTTAGGTTTCATTAGCAATGGGTAGATGGGGTTCTATTTATGTATGCATCTAAGTGTTCTTATCTTTACACTTCTGCTAAAGCTCATTCCCTTTTTGAGAGAACCCTTGTTCTGAATTACTAACCACTACATGAAGGGGTCATCTTTACTCTTTAACTTGTCCTTGACCAAATGAGTTCATTGAAGGAACATGACTTTATCCATGGTTCCTAATTAATGAATGTTAAAGGAACAAACGAATTTGAATGCATTGTG
>OVBE01011924.1:0-13787 GCA_900406425.1 Iberis pinnata
TATATATATATATATATATATATATATATTTGCAAGGTTTGACCGAATGTCCTTTCTTAATTATCAATTTCTTCTCCGTTGTTATATAAAAAAATATTTTTATTAGTGTTAATAGCTAAACTTAAATGTACAAAAAAAAACCTAAAATATCATGTATTCGAATGACATTTGGGAAGGAATAATATAATATGTTATGGTTCAAGATATGCAGGGACAAACAAGATTGGATCGAAAAATTTCTAAGTAACAAAACTTACTTTCATTTTGTTTTTTTATGTAGACAAATATTTGAATTTGGTTATATATATGTAGAAAATATATGTTTGACTTATACTAAACGCAAACATTATAACAATAGTCATCTTATATATATATATATATATAGTATGTAATCAAATCGATAACTTTATTAATTAGTTGTACGTTAAATACATTGATTCAAGTGATTTGATTGTTGAATTTTAATTATGTAAAAGAAATATATATTGTGATTAAGATAAAAAATATTTGATTTACACCATTTCCAACCCTAAAATATGATTCAAAGTCTTCCATATTCGTTTATTCTCTCTAATCTCATATAAGATCTTGTCTTAACTATAAAATTATGTGATTGTATCCTTTAAATTAATACTATATAATCACATATCATACATTTCGTTGAGATTTTTGCACACATATCTAGAGTTGATGAATTTTTGGATTAGTCAATGGTTGTGCACACATGTTAATCTCAGTAGAATGAAAACAAAAGATATGAAAATAGTGTATAATCTACACATGTTGTTTTTTAATATATTGTTGAGAATCACATTTTTATTGAATATATTCTTCAAAATAGTATGCATGTGGGTACGTACGTACTAGCAAGTTACCCTAAGTGTAACAAAAATCAAATAAAAATTATGTCTTGACAATGTCCGATTATGAAATTTACAGGTCCTAAATTTTTGTCCTGTTTTGAAATTAATTTTTTATATATGTAAATTTTTAGTGGTTGAAGAATAAGATAACTCATTCATATCAATGCAAAAAACTTTTGAGGATAAAACCGATGTATTTATTACTCTCCTCATAATTTCTCATGGGAATTGAGATTTGATTTCACATGATCTTGTCAATCTTCCAAAAAAGTATTTCATTTATTAATAGTACACATGTTAAACAAAGGTGAATACTCTTCATGGATCAATTCTTTAAGATTAAATTAACTCACTAACACTTATATACTAAGCGAAAAGGTTTGAAAGCTAAAATCAATGTATGTCTCTTATGTTGATTGGCCATGTGCATTAAAATTCGTTTTCTGTTGATATCGTTAATCTCCCAACAAAATATGTTATTTGTTAGGTGTGCATGATTTTTTTCCAGGAGTACACGAGTTGATCATAATATTTATGTTATCATACAAAAATATATTTCAAAATCAAGTTCTTATATATAATTTTTTGTGTAAAGTGAGGTAAGCCATACATGCTAAGCAAATGAGACTACTATAAAATATTTACTCATGGGTGGGGCAATCTCTTATATTCTGATGGAACCTTCACTTGTACCGGGAAGGAACATTTATACATGAGTCGAACCATTACCTTTTACACAATATTATCTTTTTAGTAGTGTTAACAAATTATCAAAGTAGAAGACTATATCAAACATAAAAAAAATGTAATTGAAAATAGGAATCTACAATTAGGAATTATTACATATTACTAATTTCATTCAAAAGTTTATAATTTATAATTTTTTGAATTTTATTCTAATTAATTTAATTCTAATAATATTTAATAATAAAGTGAGAGAGTAATTTAGAAAATCAAATTGAACATTTTTATATTATGTTTTATATTAGATATATAGTACAATTAATAATGATAAATTGAGCTTAAAAAGGACTATTCCTTCATTGATATTGATTAAGTAAAAATTGGAATTACTTTAAAATAATGTGATAGAAAGCAACGTAAGGCTTGAATTGAAGAACATTATTTTCTATGGATTTTTTATCCGCCACATTTTATATAGGATTGGATTTCAAAACTACTATTTTTTCTCTCCCACATTTGATTTGTTAGGACGTAAACGAGTTAATTAAAGGTTATTCCTCTTTACACGCATAATTAAATTACATTTAGTGTTGTTGTACTTTACATAAAGTACACCTTAATATCGATTTGATATTTAAAAATTTTCTAACTCAATACAACAACACTAAATGTAATTTAATTTTAACTTCAAAAGTATAAAACTACAAAAGCTTAAACATATAGAAGACGATGGCTTGATAGGGTTTATGAAACTTATGGGTTATAAGTGTGAGATAACTCATGCATTAACAAACGAAAAAATAGATGCTAAAAGTAATGTTTTGGTTGGCTCTCTTCATGTTTTGTTTGGTCATGTGAATTGAACTACAATTTTAATTGAACTCGTCGATCCTCCAACAAATTAAGTATTTGGTTTGTTAAGAGTATACGAGTTCATCATGTATAAGTATGGTCGTAAGGCTGAAATTTAAAGGAATTGACGAAAGGTACTACCACTAGAAGTGCATATTGCGGTTTAATTTGGGTCAACAAAAAAAGCCTTATAAAGTCCTAACATAGCAAGGATGGATAGACTAAGAGCTCTTTTTGATTTTATGGGCGGTAATGCATTTTCAAGGTTTACAATCAAATTGATTGAGTGTTATCCTATCAAGGTTTATAATTCTCTAGTACCAATATATATATATATATATATATAAATATAAAGTTCCGACCGAATGTCCTTTCTTAATCATCAATTTCTTCTCCTTTGATATATAAGAAAATATTTTTATTAGTGTTAATAGCTCAACTTAAATATAACAAAAATAATATTTAAAATATCATGTATTCGAGTGACAATGGGGACAGAATAATATAATATGCTATGGTTCAAGATCTGCAGAGACATGCAAGATTCGGTCGAAAAATTCCCAAGTAACAAAAAAATTATTTTCATTTGTTATATGTATGATCATCTTATATATGTATATAGTATGTAATCAAATAGATAACTTTTTAAATTAGTTATACGTTAAATACATTGATTCAAGGGATAAAATTGTTGTATTTTAATTCTTTAAAGGAAATATTTATTGTGATTAAGATAAGAAATCTTTGATTTACACAATTTCCAACCCTAAAATATGATTCAAAGTCTTCCAATTTATCTATATAAAGTACTCGTGTATTTTCTCTAATCTCATCTAAGTACTTTCTTAACTCTAAAATTATTCGATTGCATCTTTCAAATTAATACTATCTTATCACATGTATTTGCTTACATTTCGACGAGATTTCTGCACACATATCTAGAATTGATGAATCTTTGGATTAGCCAATAGTTGATACTTGTGTAATAATCTCGGCTAAATGAAAACAAGAGATATGAAAATAGTGTAGAATCTACACATGTTTTTTAATATATTTTTGTGGGTCTCATTTTTATTGAATATATAATTAAAAATAGTAAGTATGTGGGTACATACATACTAGCAAGTTATGAGAAATGTAACAAAAATCAAGTCAAAGATTATGTCTTGACAATGTCCGATTATGAAATTTACGGGCTCTTAAAATTTTTCCTGTTTTGAAATATATTCTCTATATATGTAAATTTTTCGTGGTTGAAGAATGAGATAACTCATTCATATTAGTGCAAAATTTTTTGAAAGATAAAACGATATATTTTCATTTTATTACTCTCCTCAATATTTCTCATGTGCATTGATATTCGATTTCATTTGATCTTGTCATCTTCGAACAAAGTATTTAATTTATTAAGAGTACATATATTAATAAAGGCTGAATCCTTTTTATAGATAAATTCTTTCAGAGTACAAAAACTCACTAACACTTATATACTAAGCGAAAAGTCTGAAAGCTAAAATCAATGTCTTCTATGACACTTATGTTGATTGGTCATGTGCATTCAAATTCGTTTTCAGTTGATTTCGTCAATCTCCCAACAAAATATATGATCTGTTAGGAGTACATGAGTTTTTTTGGAGTAGATGAATTGATAATAAAATGTATGTTATCATACAAAAATATATATCAAATTCAATTTATTTTATATAATTTATTTTTGTGTGATTTAAAACTTAAAACTGATACATACTAAGCAAATGAGGCTGCTATGAAGTATTTACTCATGGGTGGAGCAATCTCTTCTATTATGATGGAACATTATCTTGTACCGAGTATGTACATTTATACATGAGCCGAGTCATTACTTTTTATACAATATTATCTTTATTAGTGTTAACAAATTATCAAAACATAAGACTATAGCAAACATAAATGAAATTGAAAATCAGGAATATGAATTATTACATATTACAAATTTCATTCAAAAGTTTATAATTTATAATGTTTTGAATTTCATTATAAATAACATAATTTTAATAATAACTAATAATAAAGTTAGAGAGTAATTTAAAAAAGAGTTTTTTTAGCAAATAGGGTACTTTATGTTTTATAATTGGAGAATTAGATACCTTTTAGTTTTAATTTGGAAATTAGGCATTTTTTAGGATTTATTGACTTTGACTTCTCTTTTTTACCAAAAACACCCTTGCATTATTGAGTTGATAAATTAAAATACATTTCCTTTTTCAGTGTATAAAAAAATTTAATCTTAATTACACAATATTTATTCACCAATATTAAAAAGGAAATAGCATAATCTTGGTTTAACCTAACGCAAGTTTTCAAATACACAAAACTTTCTTTAGCCACTATTCAACTTGACTTCTCATGCTTTTCATGTAGGAAACGAGATTTTTCTACGTTCATTGAGGATATGCATCTTTAGAAAAATGGAGATGTAACAATTACAGTCACATAACATGCATGATTCCAATCAAGTAGTGTTTTGTCCTTTCATCTAATTTTTGCAAGATTTTTTTGTTTGCATTTCGTTTCAATTACTTATTTCATATTTGATACCCCATTTGGTATAAGAACAATAATGTTTCTTTATTGAATTTTTCAGGATTTCTCAAGGGTGATACAAGTTTCGATTGTTTTCTACAATTTATCATGGTGCTTTTTTATTGTGAATGCCACTATGTCTTATGAAAATGAATATAATTCATGGTTTATGAACTAATGAATATTGTTCTTAAGTATTACATGTGATTGTTTTATTTATTTGTGAATTTTATTCATGAATGATAAATCAACATCTCTTGTTTAGAATTATAGTTGATTGTCAGCACCATTATTGCTATGAATGTTAATTGTGAACGGTGAGTAAAACTCGTGAATGGTGAGTAATGCTCGTGGATGGTGAGTAACTCTCGTGAATGATAAGTAAATCTCGTGAATAGTGAGTAACGCTCGTGAATGGTTAACAACTATAATTTTTTTAAGACATCAAAAAGTCTTAAACATTCAAAAAATCAATGTCATAGTTCAAGAGCCAAAATGCACTAACAAAGTGGTAAAAATATAATGTTGTTTAAGTTTAAGTCTTCCTTATTCGAAAACTCCACGTATAGTACTTCTTTGACAAACAAATAATAATCAAACTCTCTTATTCAGAATTATAGTAGATTGTCAGCACAAACGTTCGATTCATTAACAGTTTTGAAGTAATATTCACATTTAACATATATGATGCACAATACACGTTCATGATTCACAAATATATTGCATCTTTACAAAACATATTCACATGTCACGTGGATGACTCACTATTCACAATAATTGTTCACAAGAGACATTCATAACATCAAATGTTCACCTGGATGATTCACCAGTCACCTAATTGATTCACAGTAGACGAAATTGATAAAAAAAGTTGCAGACATGCAAAGTCTCAAAAAGTGTAGGATATTCTCTTGAAAATATTAGTAACTTGCAAATCATTCACTGTCAAACATATAAACATAATAATAAGAAATCATAATCAACATGTTAAAACAATCAGTTACTCAAACACCACGTTAAACAAAACATAGTCAATATGTTAAAGTTACACATTAAAACATCATCACAATGTACCTACATGAACCAAATAAACTGAAGAATATACCCACACTAACAAAAAAAAAAAAAAAACTCCATCATGATCTCTGCAAATGTTTTCTCTAAAAAACCCCAAAATGAAAACCTAAATCCCTAAAAATTGATACCAGAATCTTGAACATCCATAAAGCTAAAATTCAATCATGTATGAGTGAAATACCACATCAAAATCATAAACATACACTAAATCAACGAACTATAACACAAAAAGAGGAATAACAAAAAGAATAAGCTCACCGTAAATGAGAAATCATATTTATTTTGGCTTCGGAAATTGTGGAAACGCCGGTGGTGACACTGGTGGTCTCGCCGATGGAGTTATCAGAAGAAAACGATGAAGACAACAATTGGGAGTCGGCGGAGAATGAAGGAGAAGACGATTTAAGAAAAAAAATTCTTGCCTGAGAGAATAATAAGAACTCACGTGACTTTAGAAAAAAAGGGGAAGAGTTAAAACCTAAATTATAAAGTTAAAGTTTTTAATTATATTTAAGTTCAAATTTTAATTAAAATAAATGAAATTTTAGAAAACTAAGATGAGGTTAAATTAGTAATTTATTGATGCCAAAGTACCCTATAAGCAATGTCTTAAAAAGTACATATTCTCCAAATTTTAAAAAATTTTAATACCTACCTAGCCAATTTTCTCTTTAAAAAATGAAATTGAACATTTTTATATTATTTTTTATATTATAATACAATGAATAATGTTAAGTTGAATTTAAAATGACTATTCTTCCATTGATATTGATTAAGTACGAAGTGAAATTTAAAATGATGTGGTAGAAAGAAAAGTAAAGCTTGAATTGAAGAACATGATCTTCTATGGATTTTTTATCCACCACACCTTATATAGGATTGGATGCCAAAAATAATATCTTTTTCTCTCCCACATTTGATTTGTTAGGGCGTAAACGATTTAATCAAAGGTGAATCCTCTTTACATGCATAGCTTCTAGTTCCAGGTATATATAAAGTTATGAAGTGTAAACGTTAATATCGCTTTGATATTTAAATTTTTTCTAACTCAATACAACAACACTAAATGTAATTTAATTTTAACTTCAAAAATTTTGAAACTACAAAAGCTTAAACATATAGAAGAAGATGTCTTGATAGGGGTTATTGATAGGTATATAATTTAAATCCTAAACTATACCGCAAAGAACATATCACAATAGTATAGATAGGGTCGAATCCCACAGATACCAGACAGAACAACTTTCAGTTTTATCTTAAATCAAGCTAAGACAGAAATAAGAGATTGTTTGTAACGGAATCAAAGAAGGAATTAATTAAACGGGTGTAAACAATGAAATAAAGGCGTCAGGCATTAGGGAATTCTACAAGTATTCATGTTTAAAAATCAAGGTTAACATGATTTTATTTTGAAAATATTTCTCAACATGAAAGACATAAATAGAATAATCTCCTCTCATAGTATTAAACCCTATGCTCGAATTATTAGAAACAAACTCTCGTTGTGTCTAACTAATTCAACCGCGCAATAATGTTTAGATTCAATTTTTAATAAGTATTCAGGACAATACTCTCGCAAGAAAAAACACTTATTCATCTAGACTAGGTCATATCTATAAACCAAATCTCTTTGCGTTTATCAATCTAATATCAATGAACTAAATGGTTAATCTAATTTATGCAATAATAACAAGTCTAGACCAAGAACCTAATTTCAATCCTTTATGTTAAACCCTAACATTCAAACCTGGTTTTCCTGGAAAACCCTAAAACCTAACTAGTGAACTACTCGGACATTGCAAAGCAAAAACAATACAAAATCAGAGAAGAAAACATCATAAAATAAGTATAGATATTGATAAATAACAAGGTTTCAGAGAAAAATTCTCCCAAATACAGTTTCATAATCTCCTTTCCCTCAGTAAAAATTTATAATAAAATAAAGCTTAATGAATTAAAACCTAGCTAAGAGGTTTTTATAGTGCAAAAAGGTAAAATAAATAAAATACAGAAAAAGTTGATAGGCTTGAGAAATCTTCTTGCAAATATGGAAAATCTCCAAAAATTCTCGCAGCGTGATGGATCGATCTATCCAGGCATGGACCGATCGATCCGTCTTTTCCGGGTATGTTGGATCGATCGATCTTCAGGTGGACCAATCGGTCCAAAGCTTCTGTTTTCTCTCTGGATGATTGGATCGATCGATCCAAAGGTGGACCGATCGATCTGAGCTCTTTGTGGCTTCAATTCTTCATTTTGATCAATCCAAAACCGGGCTGATATCTCATTCCTTTACTTAGTCACATTCTATCCAAATATGCTACAAATCTTCACTTTAAGTCCAAATCAACCCGAACACCTGAAAATGTACCAAAACTTGCAAGGAAAACATTCAGATAATGCATAATAGTCGACATAAATGTCCACTAAAATGCATTAAAACTGAGTAATATCAACTCCACCAAACTTAGATCTTTGCTTGTCCTCAAGTAAAGCAAGACCAAATCTTGTGAAGAGGTTTGAAAGGACCACACAAGAATTCACAGAATCGTAAAAACCTCAAATTCATATTTCATAAACCAAAAACACCAATCCTAGACAACCACTGTAAATAGATTGTTTATCCCCACATAACTAACAACATTCCTTTTAATCTAAATCACAAATCAATCAAACTATCAAATCATATCAACCAGCTCATTAAATTTATTCAAGTATAAATGGTGCATTCTTACTTATGGGGTATCGATAAGTGCGCTTAGGTATCTCTTCTATCAAAATGTACATACCAAACAAAGCATCAAACGACTTCTGCTCCTGATCCTTTTCTTCCCTTTCTCACTTCTCTTTTCTTTTTCTTATTGCTTTTCTTCTTTTTATTTCTTCGCATTTTTGTGCTTTTATTTCTCTTCTTATCTTATCATTTTTTTAGCAGCCGGTTTTTTCTGGAATCGACTACAGATTTCTATATCACGCTTTCAATCCTTTTTGTATCGTTTTTTATTTTCCAGAAGGGCGAGAGAGAAAGGACCAGAATCATAATGAAAGAACTTATCGGTTTTATAGAACACTGAAGAGCAAGATACTTAGCTTTCACAGTATACCAACACCATAAGTAAGAGAATTCAAGATCAATTTAAGTCATAACACAGTTGAGCTAGCATCAAATCATCAATCCAAAAGATCATAACTTTCAAAGGCATATCAATCAATTAATGGAGTTCAAATCCTAAGCCAGCAGTCAATCTAAGTCAGTAATCAAATAGAAAAAACCTTATTCACACTAGGCTAGTAATCATCACATATTATGGTCATTATACCTTCTACTCTATAAGACTCAACTAAACCAAAAACGAAAAATTCGAAAATTTTCACCAAAAGACAAAAAATCAAAACATAGTTAGTATCTACACCCTCCCAAAGACTTACTTCATACCGCCCCGGTGTGAAAATAAACCCAAGAGAAGGAATAAGAGTAACCATAATCAATAGAAAAGTCTGCAATGGAGGAAAATAAATACTATATTATATGAGTTCCAAGGAAAGGAAAGTACTAATGGTGAGGTGTCCTTAATTTGTAATCCGCTGCAAACTTCCTATCTAACATGATCAGATTGTTTCTTGGAAATGCTATCTCTGCAAAACGAACAAACACTCAAGAGAAGTGTTAGTGTTCTTACAATTTGAAGCACATAATAGAATGGTTATACAATGATTGAGCAATGGTAACTTAAGAGCTAACAAGAATCACTTGTAAGAGAATCCATTAAGAGCATAATGATCGAGCTATACTAATTAACAATTAGCAAGAATCATATGTGAAATAAACTATTCAAAATAGTTCTAAGCAATCAATCAAGTTGGTAAGTAAAGAGCAATGATCAAGCAATACTAATTATAATTATCAACAATCAAGAATTAATTAATTAGAAAAATCCAACTAAATCATAGTTCTAAAATCAACTCAAATCAAAATATCAAGTAAAGTGGTTAATGGTGAGCAATGATCTAGCAATACTAATAGACATTAGCAAAAATCAAGAGAGAAACCATTAAATAACCAACAATTCAAGTGAGATGATTAGGGATGAAAATAGATAAGAGATAACCTGGAGTGTCTTGAAGATCTCTCACCAGTAATATCCTAAATCACATAGAACTCAAAACTTAATATAAGTAGGTTAGTAAAACTGACTCAAAATTTGAAAAACTACTAATTCAAAACACCAAATACTGGATTGTCTCCCACTCAGCGCTTGTTTAACGTCACTTAGCTTGACATTACTTACCTCTAACCTGGAATTGAATCAACATCCAGAGATGCTCCATAACAAGCTCCAAAATCAGACACCTTCAGCTTCAAAACCTTACTCATTGCCTCTTTTGTAGCATTGTTTCCTTTTTTCTTAAACTCTAGGGTGAATAATGCTCTAAGCTTTGAGAAGGGTTTTGAAAAACCCTTGCTTTTACCTAATACTCACTTGTGCCTCCAACTATTGCTTGAGATATCAAAGTCACTTGAAATTCCCTCTTTGTCTTCTTTGGTTTCACCTTCACTTTTTCCTTGACCTTTGGAATTGCACTCCTTATTGATATTTGAGGTTCTTTGTGCAAGATTTCAGCAACTACACACTTAAGATCATGTTCAATCTAAAATTAATTCTTCATCTCATTTTATTTAACCATAGTTAGCTTGGATATCCCCTTTGGAGGAATTGCTGGACAGAAAATCCTTTTCTTGATGTTTTTCAGGGATATACGCTGGTTAGAAAGGTCAACAACAACTCCTACAGTTGCAAGAAAGGGTGTCCCTAGAACCAAAGGCCCGTTTTAGTAACCATTCATCTCCAAGAGGTGGAACAAGATGAACGAGACAATTCCCAACTTGTACAAATAGATCAGAGATAAACCCACTGGTGGATAATGTAGAGTCAATAGCAAGTTTAAAGGTCATGTTAAATGCTGTAATATCTGAGATCCCCAATCTTTCTGAAATAGTAACTGACATAACACTCACATTAGCTCCATTATCACAGAGAGAATCTGTGATATCTACTCCATTAATCGAACGAGGAACCAAAAATTCCCTGGGATCTTGTAGCTTATTTAGTTTCCTAAGTGGATTTGGTTTCTTTCTAATCATCTCTCCATCCTCAAACTCTGGTCTGGGCCTTGTAGGTTGCATTGGGTAAGGAATTCTGGTTTTGTAGATTCGAGAAAGTTTGGGAATCGCAGGAATATTTGGATCGATTGATCCAACATGGATTGATCAATCCGCATTGTTAGAATGATTTATGCCTTTTGGACCGATCGAGCTGGCATGTACCGATCGTTCTGAACCTTCTGGATTTTTTAGATTCTTTGGATCGATCGATCCAAGTTGGACCGATCAACCCGAAGCATCCGAAGCTTCCTGGACTACTGGACCGATCAATCCAACTTGGACCAATCGGTCTGAATTTGCTACATCTTCTTTTTTTTGTCAATTTCAGACCTGAATCGTCATGTTTTCCCCCAATTCCGTGCTCTTTTCAATCTCATATTCCTCATCAAACAAATTTGCAACTAAGGACTTACAATATCCTTTGGGATTATCTTCAACCTTCCCAAGGAAGACACCAGTTTGTCTCTTTATAACTTCAGAAGTTTGAGAACCCTGAGTATCCAAATGTTTTACATGTGTAGAGAATGCTTCAAATTTCTTATTCAAATCCTCCACTTCTCTTTGGGATTGTTGTTGTTCTTCCAAGAGTTGCTTGAAAATAATCTCTATTGAATTTCTTTGTTGAGGTTCAGGTTGAGATGGTTGTTGGTATACATGCTGAGAGGTTTGTTGCAAACCGCCTGGATTTGAGTTCTACACAAAGGTCTTTTGCTGCTGAATTGGGTAGACTTGATCTTGAGGATTTTCTACATTAGTAATTCTCAAAGAGAGATTGGGATAATTTTTGTTGTACCCTTGATTGTATACCATTTGACCTTGGATATTAATGTAGCTCACTTCCTTTTCAACCCCCACAATATTTTGCCCTGGAACGGCAAAGCAACCAACTTCTAGATCTTCAGCAAAACTGACATGTTTCTGATTTTGGCTCTTGAGGAGTTGAGTAAGCATTCCTCTCATCTCCGAAACTTGCCCCTTTACTTCTGAAATTTTAGAATATTCAGATACAGGTCCCTTAGCTCTTTTTATCAAAGTTTGGGCAGTGATTGTTGTTGCTAATTGCTAAGTTCTCTATCAAGCGATAGGCATATGGGACAACTTTGGTCATGAAATCACCATCACTTGTTGTATCTAAGGACAACTGGTATTTCTGGTCAACTCCTATGTAGAAAGTATTGAGAAGACTTACATATGAGAAACCATGATGAAGGCAGTCACGAAGAAGTTCCATGAACCGTTCTCAGGCTTCATAACAAGGATTCCACTAGTGTTTGCATAAATCCTGCAATATTTTTCCTTAAAGTGTTTTTCCTAGTGGTAGTGAAGAAGTGGTTGAGAAACTTGGCTTTGCAGTCATTCCAAGTTACAATAGAACCAGCAGGTAGAGATTTCAACCAGCAAAGTGCTCTCTCAACTAGAGAATGACGGAACAAGCTGCAATGCATGAAATGGCGTCATACCCCCATTGAGTTTGGTAGTACTGCAGATGTCCTCAAAGTTGTCAATATGATCCATTGGATGCTCATTTGGTAAACCACTAAATTGGTTGTTACGGATCATCTGAACGAGCTGAATGGGAAATTGGTACTCTCTTCGCTGAGGTTGTTTAGGTTGGATAGGGTTCCTATAAGCATAGAATGCTTGAGGGTTGTTGAATAAACCAACTAGAGGGTGATTATGAGCATTGAATTGATTAGCAACTCTTTTTGGATCTCTATGAAAGATGAAGTTTCTTGCATCGATATTATGAGGAATTGGGTTTTCTGGTGGAATTTGGTTTCCATCAGCTCTTTGTTGGCCTTGTGGCACTTGATTGCTGTTAGCACCATCTCTTGCCTGATGGAGAATCAGTTGATTGAGTCCAAGAGGAGCTGATCGATTTGACCTTTGGTTGCGACCGGATTGTTCAGATTGACGTTATCAACCATTGAATTGGATGACCATGCGTGTGTCTTTGCTTTCCGGTTTGAGCATTCTAACTTTACGAGTTCTGAGTTACTGAGGCTGAGCAATTCAGAGGATTTTTCAGATCTTCTGATCATACACCTATATAAAAAAAGAACGAATAAGTACTGTAAAAAAAACCCTTATACTAAACTCTTACTAAAACTTAAAAGGTACTATTGGTCCCCGACAATGGTGCCAAAATTCTGATAGGTATAGAATTTAAATTCTAAACTATACTGCAGAGAACATATCACAATAGAATAGATAAGGTCGAATCCCACAGAGACCAGACAGTACAACGTTCAGTTTTATCTTAAATCAAACTAAGACATAAATAAGAGATTGTTTGTAACGGAATCAAACTAGTAATTAATTAATGGGTGTAAACAATGAAATAAAAGCGCCATGCATTAGGGAATTCCACATGTATTCAAATTTGAAAATCAAGGTTAACATGCAGGATTTTACTTTGAAAATAGTGTTCAACATGATAGACATTAAAAAATAATCTCCTCTCGGAGTATGAAATCCTATGCTCGAATTATTAGAAAAAAACACTACAAGAAAAATGTCTTTTTTATGATAGCATTTATATTTTATGTTATAAAAACATCATTGTCAACAATAACATTTATATT
>OVBE01011925.1:0-13787 GCA_900406425.1 Iberis pinnata
TCAATAGCCAAGGCCAGAGAGTGTTCAACCAAAGATATAATCAAGGGTTCAACAAAGTTTTGTCCAAAAGGCTTTTGTACAAAACGCTGGAGGGAATGGTTTTCAAGGAACCCAGAATATGAGCTTTGTTCCAAACTACAAGTCAGGCGGCTTTCAACAACAATCTTAGCCTGTTTATCAACAAGCACCTCCACCTCAAGCTCAGCAAGAGGATAAGATGGAAGCCATGCCAAAAAGGATATTAAAAGGTTAGCAACAGACCGAGAGGAACTTGAATTTCAATATAGATAACATATATGGTGATTTGAATCAAAAGTTTGAAAGCTTGTCTTCTCATATCAAGCATTTGGATACTCAAGTGGTTCAAACTACTGAAGTTGTGAAGAGACCACCAAGTTTTCTTTCTAGGATGTCTGATTCAAGCTTCAAGGAGGAGTTTGTGAATGTTGTTATGTTGATAAGTGGAAAGTCTCTGGTTGTGAAAGAGAAAACTGATGAAGTTCTGGTCAAAGAAACTGAAAAACCTGCAGAAAAAGGGAATTTGGAAAAATCTGTAGAGGTTGAGATCGATCGATCCAAGCATAGATTGATCCTAATAAGGCAGGGATTGCCGTAAGTTCAGACCGACCGATCCTTCGATCTCATATTTGAAAACCAAGGAGATCGATCGATCCAAGCATGGATTGATCGATCCCACTCCCCATAATGTTGAAACTCCAGTTCGAGTTTACAAACCTAAGGTTCCATACCCAGTGCAACCGAAAAAGTCTAGGAAAGATCTAGAAGATGCAAAATGCAAGGAGATGATCAACGAACTGACCGTTCGGTTACCATTCTATGATTCTTGTCAAATGATTCCTTCTTTAAGGAAGTATGTCAAGAACATGCTCACGAGCAAGATCACTTTAGAAGAAAGAGCAATGATAATCACAGAAGAATGTAGTTCATTACTTCAGAACCGTATGCCTAAGAAACTTGGAAATCCAGGAAGCTTTGTTCTATCAGTAGAGATTTGTGATATTACATTTGCAAGATCTCTTTGTGATTTGGGATCCAATGTGAACCTTATGCCTCTTTCTATGGCTAAAAAGTTGGGTATGACTGATATAAAAGGTACCAAGATATCACACATTCTTGTTGATCGTTCTGTGAATTATCCCGTCGGAGTTCTTGAGAACCTTCCTGTGAAGATTGGGACAGCTTTTGTACCAACCGACTTTGTGGTTCTAGAGCTTGGAGAAGAACCAAAAGATCCTCTCATATTGGGAAGACCCTTTTTGGAAACAGCTGGAGCTATTATTGATGTGAAGAAAGGCAAGATCGATCTTCATCTCGGTGTTATGGTTATGAAGTTCAACCTACAAGATTTTTTGAAGAAACCAGCTCTAGATGCCAAATCCTTTTGGGTAGACACCATCACAGAGGCTGTTGAGGGAGTTTCTGATAACTTCTTATTTGATGATCCTTTAGAGATTGCATTGATTAACGCTGTTAATGAGTCTTTTTCCCTTAGAGATGATTTTTCAGGTTACACCAGGATGCTAGACTCTTGTAGGAGTATTGAAAGGATGGTCAACCAAGTGGAATCGTTGGAGACAGCTGCCAAGTCTCCACTTAAACCGTATCCTGCGCCCCTTGCTGATGAATGGAGGGAGCTCAAAGCTCCAAAACTGGAACTTAAACCTCTTCCAGTCGGGCTAAGGTACGCCTTTCTTGGTCCTAATTCTACTTATCCCGTGATAGTGAATGCTGATTTGAATAATGTAGAGACCACCTTACTTCTTTCTAAGCTAAGAAAGTATCGTAGAGCTATAGGTTTATACCTTAGATGATATCACAGGGATTTCACCAGATTTTTGCATGCATAGGATATATTTAGAAGATGAATCTAAGACTTCTGTAGAACATCAAAGAAGGCTAAATCCTAACTTGAAAGACGTTGTTAAGAAGGAGATAATGAAACTTATAGATGTAGAATTATTTATCCTATATCCGATAGTAGTTGGGTTAGTCCTGTTCATGTAGTTCCTAAGAAAGGGGGGAATAACAGTGGTTAAGAACGAGAACGATGAGTTGATTCCAACTAGAACTATTACATGTCATAGAATGTGTATAGACTATAGGAAATTGAATGCTGCAACCCGAAAAATCATTATCCTTTACCTTTTATTGACCAGATGTTAGAGAGATTGTCTAATAACCCTTACTACTGTTTCTTAGATGGTTATTCAGGTTTCTTTTCAGATTCTAATTCACCCAGACGATCATAAGAAGACAACATTCACATATCCTTTTGGTATTTACGCTTATCGCAAGATACCTTTCGGTTTTTGTAATGCTCCAGCAACTTTTCAGAGATGCATGATGTCTATCTTTACTGACCTTATTAAAGATATCATGGAAGTTTTCATGGATGATTTTTCTGTTTATGTTTCTTCTTTCGATGTGTGTCTTGCTAACCTGTGCAGGGTTCTTCAGAGGTGTGAAGAGAAGCACTTAGTGCTGAACTGGGAGATGTGTCATTTCATGGTGAAGAATGGGATTGTGTTAGGACACAAGATCTCTGAGAAAGGGATTGAAGTGGATAAGGCTAAGATAGAAGTGATGACTAACTTGCAAGCTCCTAAATGCGTTAAGTACGTTCGCAGCTTCTTAGGTCATGCATGCTTCTATAGAAGATTCATTCAAGACTTCTCAAAGATTGCTAGACCCCTTACGAAGATGTTGTGCAAGGATGTCAAGTTTGAATGGGATGACGATTGCCAATCTGCTTTTTTATCGATCAACGGAGCTTTGGTAAGTGCTCCTATTGTGCAACCACCAGACTGGGATTTTCCCTTTGAAGTGATGTGTGATGCAAGTGATTTTGCTTTGGGAGCTATTCTTGGACAGCGAAAGGATAAAAAGCTTCACGTCATTTACTATGCCTCTAGGACTCTTGATATAGCTCAACGCAATTATGCAACAACCAAGAAAGAGCTCCTAGCGATTTTCTTTGCGTTTGAGAAGTTCATATGCTATCTAGTAGGATCCAAAGTAGCAGTCCACACCGATCATGCGGCATTGCGGTATCTCCTTTCTAAAAAGGATGCTAAACCTAGATTATTACTTTGGATTTTGCTTTTGCATAAATTTGATTTGGAGATTAAGGACAAGCGGGGGGCATTGAGAATGGAGTTTCCGACCATCTTTCTCGACTTCAAGTCGAAGAAGACATTCGTATAGATGATTCTTTTCCAGAGGAACACATTTGTGCAATAAGCACTATCGCAAATGGGAATTTCTCCATCCCTAGACCCCATAAAGCTAATTTGATTACTCCATGGTTTAGAGATTTCGCTAACTACTTAGCTGCTGATGTTGTACCATAGGATTTCTCATGATACCGAAAAAAATGTTCTTGAGGGATGTCAGGCATTACTACTGGGATGAACCATATCTCTACAAGTTGTGTAAAGATGTTATGTTCCGGAGATGTCTGCCTGAAGAGGAGATTCAGAATGTTCTGTATCATTGTCATGGTTCAGATTATGCTGGTCACTTCGTCACATTCAAGACGGTTTCTAAAGTACTCCAAGCAGGTTTCTGGTGGCTAACTATGTTCAGGGATGCTCATGCATACATCTCTCGCTTCGATTCATGTCAAAGACAAGGGAACATTTCAAAGCGAAATGAGATGCCACAAAACTTCATTCTTGAAGTAGAGGTTTTTGATTTGTGGGGAATTGACTTTGTGGGTCCTTTCCCTGTTTCTCATAATAACCTTTACATTTTGGTTGCTGTTGATTATGTGTCTAAGTGGGTTGAAGCAATTGCTAGCCCCACTAATAATGCGAAAGTGGTACTAAAGATGTTCAAGTTTGTGATTTTCCTAAGGTTTGGTGTCCCTAGAGTTGTTATTAGTAATGGAGGTACTCATTTCATCAATGGGGTCTTTGATGGATTACTTAGGAAGCATGGGGTGAAGCATAAGGTTGCCTCACCATATCACCCTCAGACAAGTGGACAAGTGGAGGTTTCTAACAGGGAAATCAAAGCTATTTTACAGAAAACGATAAATGGGTCTAGGAAATACTGGTCGTTGAAGCTTGATGATGCTTTATGGGCATACAGAACTGCATTCAAGACCCCTATTGGTACTCCACCTTTCAACCTTGTTTATGGTAAAGCATGTCACCTACCTGTAGAACTAGAGCACAAAGCTGCATGGGCTGTCAAGTTGTTGAACTTTGACATAAAGACCATAGCAGAAAGGCGTCTCATTCAGTTGCATGGAATTGAAGAGATTCGTCACTTAGCTTATGAGAACTCTAGAATCTACAAGGAAATGACTAAGGCTGCACATGACAAGAAAATCATTCCATGAGACTTTCAACCAGGTGACCAGGTACTGCTGTTCAATTCTTGATTGAAACTCTTCAATGGAAAGTTGAAGTCTAGATGGTCTGGACCGTTTGTGATAAAAGAAGTCAAACCGTATGGTGCGGTTGTTCTTAATAATCGTCAAGGGAATAACTTTTTTGTGAATGGGAAAAGGCTTAAGCCTTATTTATCCACCTCAGATCTTCTGGAGGAATCCAAGATTTCTCTTGTTGATCCAACTTCCGTTTAGAGGTAAGTACCGTCAGGCTCATGACATTAAACAAGCGTTGAGTGGGAGGCAACCCACTGTTTTGAGTTTTTTTAGTTTAACATTTCAAGTTTTGAGACAGTTTAGTTTTAGGATTACTAATTTTTAACTTTTATTTTTGAGTTCAAAGTGTTTCAGAAGTTCAAGAAAAGGTGGTCTGGTTGAGGGTTCAGATCGACCGATCTAGGTTAAAGCAGATTTGACGTAAGTTGAGATCAACCGATCCTTATTTGGATCGATCGATCCATCGGTACCTGATTTGAGAAAGTAGTATGATCGATCGATCCACATTTGGATTGATCGATCCTTAAAACTTTAGCTTTTACGTATCCAAACTTGGATCGATCGATCCGTCGTCTAGGTAAGTCAAAATTGACTTAAATTGAATCGGATTTTGGATGTTAAACCGGTTTTACTCAATTCAAACCGATTTTCACCCTATTTTATCTCCCCCATTCGATCCAAACCCCTTATTCCTCCATTATCAATATTCAAACTTTTCAAAAACCTCCAAATCTCCAAGCCTCAATCTCCTTCATATCTCAACGGATTTTTACGTTTCTTGAGCCTATTCCACTCGATTTCTCGAGGGCATTCCGAATTTCAAACCAATTTTTTGATTAAAGCAAGGTAAGCAACCCTTCGTCTCTTTGAAATTCCAAAATTTTGGGGTTTTTAGGGATTTAGGATTTTGTTTGATTTAGGGATTGGAATTGATGGATTATGGCCTTACTACATGTATTTGATTGTTATTTGATACATGTATATGGATTTTTGTTGATTTATGTTGAATTTTCAATTTTGATAAGTTCAGTTTAAAATTTCAAAGGGATTTCGAGATTTATGGAATTTGGATGGTCACATTGAGTTGTTTGGATTGATTAAGAATGTGGAATGCTTTAGGATTGAATGTGGATTGCTAGAATATGTTGGTTCGATTTCTATTGGTTTTGATTACGATTTCTTTTGAAAAGTCTCATTAGGATTGTTTTAAACCTTTGAAAGTGGTTTTTTGGATATGAAACTTCATGATATGGATGCTTTGAATTGAGCGAGACACTCATTTTTCTTCGAAGTCTTTTTTATTTTTAGGATGTCTACATGTAACTTTGATTACGGTTCGAACGATTCTGGAAACGAGACTTACAAAGGACCACATCAACCAGCAACTACCAGGACACGACAATCCACCCAGAGCAGAGCAGCTAAGCAGAGTCAGCCACAGACCAAACGCTCAAGTTCTGCTAGACCGCCAGCGGCAAAGAAGACAAAAGAAACCGCTAAGGAAAATGGAAAGGCGGTCGCTAGTAGCAGCACCAACAACAAGGAGATCGAAGAATTCGATCTGGTCCTTGATCCGAGGTTCACTCAATCTCCGTGGCCTCGGAAACCAAGGACACAGTTGAACAATTGCCGCCTTGATTTGGTGGTTTCACAACTCAAAAGTCATAAATGGTGGAAGGAGCGCAAGTTCTCCGAAAAATGGGATCAATACGATTCCATGTTCTACAATGCTTTGATCAAAAGAAAGATGGAGCCGACCCGGTTCGCTTATCATCAGACTTTGGCGGCGCTGGGATTAGACGATGACGTTGTGGAGCTGTTCCACTAGATGGGTCTCAGAACCTTCCCGTTCTGAGACTACTCTCTGTATCCCGATCTCGTGAGGCAATTCTTAGCCCGATTCTGCATCCAAACCCCTGGTCCAGATCAACAGAACCCATTCATCGCCGAAATTGAGGTATAGATCTTTTGTTGCAGTATTCTTTATAGGATTCCGATGGCGGAATTCGGTCCCATTTTCGTATTTCGGGACGAAGGGCATCTACATGAGTTTCCCAACTTCTACTCCTACACAGATTTGTGGGATGTCATAGCGCACGAGCGGTACAAGTCTCGAGAAGCGAAGCTTACCGATATCTGCAACTCGGCTCTCCACATTGCACTCAAGGTATTGGAGTGCACTTTCTTCAAAAATTCTGAAGCGGCAGCGGCCAGTTCTCAGAAGCTTGAGCTCCTCCATTTCGCTATTTGCCATCACACAGCGGTGACTTATGAGGCTGACGAGGACCGGTTCGCCATGATGCCAACCTTGGATGGTTTTTTGCTAAGATTTTTGCTAGCCGGAAGCTAGATGCACTGAGGAACCCGTCTCGGGTTGAGGTGATGGGTAGCTTGGTTACCCTGGTTCTCCTACGTGTCGGGATTCCTCTTGGGTTGTTTACCCCATCGGAATTAAGAAACCGGGTGGATTGGCCCTTCCTTTTCTCGACCAGGTAGTTTACCAAGGACCGAGCTTACATTTTTCTGCAATTGGGAGGTCAGAGGTGCAAGATCCTGCTGCCGCAGGGGGATCTCACTAGTGTCTCTTCCCTGGAGAACATTCGTTTTCTTCCGGGAGCTAATCGCTTAGTTGATGGGGTTAAACCCGTACATGATGCACCGCGACTTTCCCGAGGGTCAGTTCGTAGTAGACGGTCCCTAGTCCAGAGGATGACTCACATATCCTACATGAGGATTGTAGTGAGTACCACTTGCCACCTCGGCGACCCGACTTCACATACGCCAAGATGATCAGATGGACGGCAGATGCTGCTGAGAGGACCTACAACATGGTTCAGAGGATATGGAGTGCATTAGCGAAGATCAGATGACCGGCATGCTTCAGAGCACATAGAGATAGGAGTGATGAGGACGAGGATTCTTCAGGTCGTAGAGCAAGAGGAGCTGGCAGTTTGGGGCAGGCTTCCGACTGATCATTTCCTGGTTATCTTTTCTTTTTCACTTTGGACTTATGTATTTTCTTTTTATTTTGGACTTTTGGTGTTTTGACTTATTTACATTATGATCATTTTTCCTTCTTCTGGATTTATTTTCACATCGGGACGGTGTTAAGTAAGTTTGGGGGAGGGGATATGGTAGTTACTAACATTATATTGGTGTTTTGTACTTTTGGCGAAAATTTTCAAATTTTTCGTTTTGTTATTTTGGCAAAAATTTTCAAATTTTTTGTTTTGTTAGATGAGTCTAGTCGATTCGAAGGAATAATGACCAAAATCTATGATGACTATTAACCCGGTGTAAGTTCAATATCATTCTCTACTTGACTGTTGACTGTTGCACTTAGGATTGGAACCCCATTGATTTATTTCTATGCTTTTGAAAGTTCCGGTTTTTTGGATTGTTAATGATTTGATGCTAGCTCTTTATGAATATGACTTAAATTTGATCTTAATTTTATTGCTTATGGTGTTGGTTATAATTTGAAAGTTGGGTATTTTGCTCTTCTGTTCTCTGTAAAACTGACAAGTTCTTTCAGTATGATCCGGATCCTTTCTCTCCCTTCCTTCAGAAAACTGGGTTAGAAAAAGTGTTGAATGCGTGACCTAGAAGTCCGTAGTCATTGCCAGTCTGCTTTAAAAGCAGTAAGAAAAAAATATAGAAAATAAAAACGCATAAAAGTGCGATTCTTTCGAAAAAAATATAAAAAGAGAAAAGAAAAACGCAGAAAAGTGCGATTATTTCAAAAAAAAAAGGGAAAAAGGGTCAGGACCAGAAGTCGTTGGATGCTCTATTAGGTATGGGCGCTTTGATAGAAAAGATACTTTAGCGGGCATTGATCAATACCCCATAGGCAAGAACGCACCATTTGTTCTAATTTGAATGTATATAGCTGGTTGAAATGATTTGATGGTTTGATTGATTTGGGATTTAGAGTAGGAAGCATGTCATTGGTTACATGGTGGTAAACAATTAATTTGCAGTGGTTGTTTATGATTGGTGTCTTGTAGTTTTTGATGTTTGAACTTGGGTTGCTGAGATTCTGAGAGTTCTTGTGTGGTCCTTTTCAAATCTCTTCTTCATATATGGTTTTTGCTTTACTTGAGGACAAGGAAAGATCTAAGTCTCGGGGAGTTGATACCACTCGGATTTAACACTTTTTACTAGGTATTTATACCTATTATTTAGTGTTATCCGAGTATCTTCCTCATGTTTTTAGTATGTTTTCAGGAAATTTGGTGTTTGGGACGCTCTGGAGCAAAAAGGATGACTTTTGGAAGAATTCAACTGCAAAATGAAGAATAATCTCAGACAAGGACATATCGATCGATCAAAGCATGGATCGATCGATCCAGAGCACTTGGAGTTTTGCGAAAGTTTAGATCGATCCATCCATCACTTGATCCATCGATCCCCTATGTCGAGCATAATGAGAAACAAGCTAAAAGACGCATTTGGCCTCAAGATCTATCTTTAGTTTTTTTTATCATTTAGACTTTATTTTCACTTGTTGAAAAACTATAGAAAGCCTTTTTGGCTTATTATTTTAGAGAGAAGTTTAATAGGTTTTAGAACAAGTTTTATCGCTGAGTTCCAGAGAGAAGAGATCTACATCTGTATTTGAGAGGATTTTTGAACTCTGATTTCTTTATATACAATTTGGCTTTTTAATTCTTCAATGTTTACTCAATATGTGATTTATGTTCTTGCAATCTTGTATGAGTAGTCTCTTGTTAGGTTTTAGGGTTTTCCTAGGGGAAACCAGGTTAATCGTTAGGGTTTGATAGAATGAATTGAAACTTGTTAGGTTCTCAGTCTGGATTCGTTCTTAGTACATGAATTAGAGTAGCTAATTAGTTCATTGATCATAGAATTATAAACTCACAGGGATTTGGTTTAGAAGTTTGATCTAATCTAGATGAATAAGTGCCTTTGCTTGCGGGAGTATTGTCTTAGGGGTTTGTGAACTTATGGAATCTGAATTGAAATGAATGATTGAATTATCTAAATACAACGGGAGTTTGTCTTTAGTAATTCGAGAATAGGGTCTAATACTTCGGGAGAAGATTAGTCTATTGTTGTCTTTCGAGCTGGGAGTTATTTTCAGTAATCAATCCTGCATGTTATCCTTGACCTGTAACCTGAATACCCGCGGAATTCTCTATTGCCTAGCGTTTCCTTTAATCGTTTTTATTTTATCGTTGTTTTCATTTCTTGGTTACAATCATCATTTTAATATGTTCTTAGCTTAACTCGATTTTAAACTGAGAGTCGTGCTTTTCTGGTCTTTGTGGATTTGATCCCTTTTATACTACTGTGTTTGCTGTGCACTTGCAGTGAATATATTTGGGTTAAAACCTGAGTGTATCACATATTCAGACAAATATGAATCACCATTTTTGGTATGAGAAGGAAAGAGATAAAAAGAATGGCTGACGATCCATCTCTCCCTCGGTAGTATTGTATATTATCAAATGCATCTAAGCTTAAGGCATAATGCTAAATAACTTTAATCTAAAAGTTAAATATATGATTATCCCCATTTCAAATATTCAAAACTTATAAACCTCTAAAACTAAAGTTCGAAACCATAATCTACCTAAATATTGGCATGTTATGTCTTGGATTTTGGTTTGGAAAACGAGTAGATGGATTCTGGTTTTGAACTTTGCTTCAAGGGGTTTATAAGTTTCAAAGATTTAAGATGGAGTAATTAGACATTTAACTTATAAATTTGGGTTATTTTTCACTAGACTTTAAGTGCATATGGATTGTCATCCTAAGAAGAATAATGAAAAGAGTTTTCTCTTCTCACATTTATTACTGTCGGTTACGTTTAATATCAACATGGGCCACACTTGGGTTACGCAAATGGAAGAAAACAAGTTTAATGCGCTTTCTAATCAGTAATATACACAAGAATTAAAGTTATGAAATTGCCTTTTTGGAGTCACTGAATTGATATTTGAATATATACAACACTATGTTACTTATTTGTAGGAGCTAATATCTACAAATTTAAAAATAGATTACAATTTGAATTGATAAAGATAACTTGATTTATCTAATACCCTCTTTCAGTTGAAGCGTCAGCGTCAGTTGTGTAACGATTAAACTGGATTTGAAATCCTCAAAAAGTGACAGAGGTAAACCTTTGGTGAAGACATCTGCGAATTGCAGAGATGATGAAACATGACTTGTCCTATAGCAACTTTATCATGGAAAAAGTGGATATCGAGTTTCACATGCTTCTTGCGTTGGTGGTTAACTGGATTAGAGGCCAAATAAATGGAGCTAAAGTTGTCACAATGAACTAGTGAAGCTCGGGTAGAAGATTTTGGAGTATTTTTAATTGGACAACAAAGATTGGGTAGAAGATTTCGGGCAACGGAGACGCATTTGTATTCGACTTCAGAGATGGAACATGATCTTGTTAGTTGACGTTTCGAAGACCTGGAGATGAGATTGGGACCGAGGTAGACAAAATAACCTGAGGTTGAGCGACGTTTTTCCAACAACAGGCCCAATCGAAATCAGAATATGCAACCAATTAATGAATGGAGCCTATCTGCATCTGAAGACCATGGCCGAGAGTGTGTTGGACATAATGCAAGATCCATTTCAAGGAATTCAAGTGCGGAAGGCGAGGCTGATTTATAAACAAGCAAACTTGATTGATCGAGTAAGCTATATCGAGCCAAGTGATTATAAGATAATGTAGGGCTCCTACTAAACTTTGATAAACAATGGGATTATCGAGAAATTCCCCATCATTAGCTGCCAATTTAAAGTTGATGTCAACTGGAGCTGCATAGGTTTACCGGCTTACATGCCTGCATATTTAAGAATATTAGTAGCATAAGACGAGTGACTTAAAAACAGACTTTGAAAAGTCTGCCTTTATACCCAAAAAAATTTAATGGGCTAAGGTTAGACATGGATAATTCTGTCTTTAGACGAGAGATGATGTTACCAAGAAAACTTTGGTTTGAGTCTGTTAGTGTAATATCATCGACGTATAGTAAGAAATAGGATAACTAATCATCATGAGAGTAGCAAACATAGAGGCATTGATAGTAGGATTTTGAAGTCCTATTGGGTATCAATTACCCATCGTTGTAGTATAGATGGGTTGTCAATCCAATCGAGAATGCACTAACAATCTGAGATGCAATGGATGATTTAAAGTCAAGCTAAATATTAAAAGGGGTGGTTTCGCTAAAAGGTCCTAAGTGCAACGAACATGCTGGAAGTAAAATGCATAAACATAAAAAGAAGCATAAAAGACCGAGATGAAAAAACAGAGTAAAAGCAACGAGAGTAAAATATGTAAACAATGTGAAGAAGTTCTTGAAGACACGGGTAATTGACTAAGGATTCATCATGAACTACCTAAGTACCTAACATACCTCACACAATGAGCTAACCCCTAGACAATAGCAACATAAGCAACCAATTCCAATCCATTGGCAATCAATTTCAAGCAAAGCAGTCACGGACTCAACCGCCGTCATAGACAGTAACTACTAAGCAGGCATGTTGTAGGGCCTAAAGGCGGGTTTTCAGTCCTTCCTAGGATGAAATACAATCAGCATTAGGAGCAGGTGAAACATAAGGGATTTAAGAACAAACAACTTAGGTACTAAGGTGAACCCATAACATCAACCCTAGTCTACCCATCCTCAGGAACTTAGTGGACTACTCACTACTCATGGGAGTAGAAGCAGAGAAAACAGAAATCATAACTTCAAAGCTAAACATGCAGATCTAAGGTTAAACAGATGAAGAACAACAAGAACACAAACCCAGAAACTAAGAATAGCAATGAAACAGTAAAACATAGATGAAGAACAAACTTAAAACAGAAGATTAAAAGCTTAAAACAAAAAATCAACAAGTACCAACTAAACAACAACCTAAAGCTAAGCAAGAAAGTAAAGGAAAAAACAGTAGATTAACTTCATACTTAAAAGAAATCTGGTTTTTACACCAAGAACATGAAGAACAACAAATAAAACGAAAACCTAAGACTAAAACTTTAAAAAGAAAGAAAAACTAAACTTGTGCAAAAGGAGGCGAATTAGGGTTTTTATAGTGTTTAGATAAAAGCCTTAAATCGCAATAAAGACTAAAGCTAATGATTGGCTCGGATCTTGGGTCAGGTCCACTTCGGAATTGAGTTGGTCGGGTTGGAGCGTGTTTGACTTCGAGTTGGTAAGTGTGTGATCGATCTAAGCTGGAGACGCTTGAACGGGATCGATCCAGAAGTTGAGCTTGAGATCAATTCAGCTTGTTTGTGCTTTGAACGAGATCGATATGTTGTTGAGTTCTGGGATCGATCCAGAAGTGATGCAGGATCGATCCAGGAGTTGTGTTGGGATCGATCCAGATATGTGCTGGGATCGATCCAGGAGTAAGCTGCAGGATCGATCCAGAAGTGTGCTGGGACCAATCCAGATAGGTGTTGGGATCGATCCAGATAGGTGCTGCAGGATTGATCCAGGATTGATGCAGGAGAGAGCTGAGATCGATCCAGGTAAGTGTTGCGGTCGATCCAGATTAGTGCCAGTCCATTCCACGCTAAGTACTGCTCCATTCCAGGTTGAGTGCTGCTTTTCTGAATTCTAACCAAACCTTCCTGAAAACTCCTGAAAATCCTGAAAAATATCCAAAATGCGTGCATATGCGAATTCTAATGCAAAGTTCATAAAAATCATAAACTTACTGAAAGAACCTATAAATGTGATGTATGCACGCCTAAAGACATTAGAATTGATGCTAAATGATATGTAAAAACCATGAAAATTTAGAGTCATCAACTTCCCCAAACTAAATCCTTCCTTGCCCTCAAGCAAGTAATTCATAAGTCTGGGGGTGAGGTTTGAAAGTGGGAACTTGAAACCAAAACATGATGCAAACACAAGTAATATTAATGTCCTGGTTACTAGTTCTAGAATGTAGTCATAAGTTCATCATACTTAAAAACCTTAGCCATACTCATCACAGTTCATCACAGACCAATTCCAACTTCCACAATGCATTCAAATTCGTTTGTTCCTTTAACATTCATTAAGTAGGAACCATGGATCAAGTCATGTGCCTTCAATGGACTCATTTGGTCGAGAACATGTTAAAGAGTAAAGATGATCCCTTCATGCAGTGGTTAGTAATTCAGAACAAGGGTTCTCTCAAAAGGGAATGAGTTTTAGCATAAGGCTAAAGGTAAGAACACTTAGATGCATACAGAAATAGAACTCCACCTACCCAATGCTATCAAAACCTAAGTTTCCTAATTCTACCAAGTGATGCGTCCTAGTTTTACCATTTTGAAACTCAAAGTGATCATACCCATTCACATTCCCATTTTTCATCTTTT
>OVBE01011926.1:0-13784 GCA_900406425.1 Iberis pinnata
AAATATATATACAAATCGATAAAACATTCTTCATCAAATACGGGTTTCTACACCTCTGCATGTCCATTCCCTGGGGGATGCCGCGGAGTGGACTTGCTTAACCTTATTTTCTAAGTCGCACAGAACGCCTCCAACTTGTTCAATATGAACTGCGATCCGTTGTCAGTCACAATCTCATAAGGTAGCCCATGGCGACATATGATGTTCCTCCATACGAACTTTTGTACCGCCGCCTCGGTAATATTCTTGAAAGTTCCTACCTCTATCCACTTAGAGAAGTAGTCAGTAAGGACTAAGAGGAACCTAGCCCCTCCTGTGGACGGGTGCAACGTTCCTACGACATCCATCGACCACCTCATTAATAAATATGGAAAGGAGATAGAGGACAAGAGCTTTGCGAGCCGGTGGATCAACGGAGCATGCCTCTGGCATATTTTTCACCGCTTGGCGTACTCTTCACAATCCTTCGCCATCTATGGCCATAAATAACCTTGGCATTTGATCTTTAACACCAAAGTCTGTCCCGGTGAATGTGAACCACACAAACCTTCATGTACCTCTCTAATGATGGTTTCTGCTTCCTCTGGACCAACACACGCTAAGTAAGGTCCCACCACACTCCGCTTATATAGGATTCCACGGATGACACAAAATATCACGCTTTGGACCTTTAGTTTGTGGGCCTGCCACTTATCCTCAGGAACTTTTCCCGCAGTGATGTATTCTTCTATCAGACTTCTCCAATCCTTTCATTCATCAATGCCACAAGATGCCCCCTAGTTCGCCTCGAGCTGAACCTCATGATTCTCCACCCCGAACGGAACTTCCGGCTTTTTTCCATCGGGAAAAGGTTCACCAGCCTCTTGTAAGTCACACCGACATTCTTCAACCCGAACGGCATAACCTTGTAACAATAAATTCCTCTGTCGGTTATAAAAGATGTCTTCTCTTGATCATTTGGATGCATCATGATTTGATTATAACCAGAGAAGACAGCCATGAAGGAGAGGAGCTAGTTTTCCACCGTAGCTTCTATGAGTCTATCGATATATGGGAGCGGGAAGCTATCTTTAGGACAAGTTTTGTTCAATTTGGTGAAGTCAACACAGATTCATCACTTCCCATTCTTCTTTTTGAGAACTACGGGATTAGTCAGCCATTCGGGGTAATGGACTTCTCAAATAGAACCATTCGCCAAGAGTTTTTCCACCTTGTCATTGACGGCCTGAGATTTTTTCTGGACCAAGCTTTCGCCACTTCCGTTTGACGGGTTTGTATGATATCTCGACATTTAGCTTGTGGGAAATTACACCAAGATCGATTCCTGGCATATCGATTGTTGCCCAAGTGAAGGTGCTTTTTTCTCTGTAGGAATTGTACCAACTCCCCTTTCAGCCCTCCTTTTATCTGCGCACCAATTACCACACATTTGGTTGGGTCAACATCATCAATCAGTACCCGCACCGTGTGACTTTGGTGACGCTCTCCAGCAGTGCTCCTGTCCTCATCGGGGTCATCCTTCTCCGAGTCGAACCGTTGTAAATGGTTGGGGATGAGCTGGTTGTTCTGCAGGTTACCAGAGGATCCACTGTCTCTTGGTCGACCTGCAAAGCTCTGTAGTTGCTATTGGACTCTATTCTTAACTCCCGCCATGTAGCACATGCGGGGGTTCTTTTGACTTCCGTGCAGGATTCCCTCCCCATTGCTGGTTGGGAACTTCACACACTGGTCATAGGTGGATGGCACCTCCTTTATCTCATGCAGTCAGGGCGTGCCAAAGATTGCATTTCACACCGCGGGACGGTCTACCATTGTGAAATCTATCATCTTCAGAACTCTAACTGCGAATACGGGGAGTCGCATCGTTTCTAAAGACATCTCAGTTATCCCACTAAACCCTTTTAGGGGAGTCAGAGGACCTTTCACCTCTGCTCTCTCGATCCCCATGTGCACCAGAGTTTTGAGGAACAGTACGTCCACGGTGCTCCCGGAATCAATCAGAACCCGTGAGACCTCACAGTTGGCTCCGATATTAACTTGGACCACTAAAACATCGTCATGTGGGAGGTTCAGCTGCGAAGCATCACTCTCAGAGAAGGTGATTTCGCAGCTTGGGACAAGGGTGAACCTAGCCTTCCCAAAATCAGCTCTCCTTACGTGGGATTTGATTGATCGTATTGAATCTCGGTAGTGTATTGATCCCCCAAGATGAAGTCTATCTGCTTCTTTTGAGAAGATTTAAAGGTCTCTGCTCTCTCCGGACTCTGGGTTCGCTTTGGTGCGGGCTCCTGGTCACGGTCCTCCACTGCTTCCATCTTGCGACTAACTTTCTCCAAGTTAATGTTCACTCCTGCTAAACCGCCTTGCACATTTTCTTGCTTATAAAATTCTTAACTTTAAAGCACTCATGTGTGGCATGTCCATTGCATTTGTGGAGTTCGCAATAGGCGTCCGGTTTACGCCCCATCATCTTTGATCCTTCCTTGTTAAGTGGTCTCTTTTTTCCTTTTTTCCACATTATAGGAGTGTGATCACCCACTTCGGGTCTTCTTCCTTTCGAACTTCTTTTGTGTAGACCCTCCTTCAGGACCCTTGCTCGGGTTCTTGAACTTCTTTGACAGAGCGACCCTCTCTTACTCCGCGGTGATTTAGTTTGTGGAGCGGTGAAGGGCATCCTCAATGGTATCCATTTTGTGGATAGTTAGGTCAAAGCGGAAAAGGGACTCATGTTAGAGCCCATGCTTCAGTGTTGCCAACGCAGTGGACTTGCTGACATCGGTAACCTTCGCCTTCACAGCTTTGAAGTGCTCAATGAACTTCTGCAAAGGCTCCGTAGGACCCTGTGACACAGTCCATAAGTCAGCATCTGAGGCACTCTTCTCCATGATGATGTAGTAGTGTTTCACAAACGCTACAGATAGTTGGGTGAAGTTATCGCTAGACCTAGGCTCGAGTTGCGAGAACCACTCCAAGGCGGACCCCGTAAAGTTCTCCACAAACAACCTGCAGTACCTCGCATTCTTCTCGTCTTCACTAAAGTGAGCACGAGTCACCGCAATCTGAAAGGCAACCCCGTAAAGTCCAGCGCAGCGCTTGACGCGCGGTGGACCTTTGACGTCATGGCGAGAAACTCAACGTGCATCTTGTCGATTGACCGATGCAAGTTTTCGTAGTCTCTTGCACCTGGGTCAGAAGGGAGCTCACCGGTGTTGTCCATCGTACCCCGAGCTGAACTTAGAGTGTTCAAGACATCATTTCCAACACGGGGAATTGAACCATCTCCTCCACGAAAATTCTCTAGGGATCAAAGTTGTTCTTGCCAAGGACAAAACCCCGAGGTCCCAGTTGGGTTTGGCTCGCAGAGCCTCTTGCTCTGACGGGATCCCCACTAGGGAGGTTTTCCATCATCCTCGGTGGGAGCAGATTCCTCTGCACTCCCAACCGCGCTTCCATCTTGGTCTGGACACTCGCGAGGGTCGCCAACTGGGTTGTCACGTTCTCCTCGTGACTGTTGAAGCGAGCAGCGAGTGCATCACTTGATTCTTTCTGTCTTTCGACAGAGCTAACCAGGGTCGCGAGTAGAGCCTTCACCTCTCCTATAGCATCAACAGTTGGATTGTTCACTGGTGATTTCATCTCTCCTTGCTAGGTAGGGGTGACTTCTTCAGAAATTTCCTCGAATCCCCACATATGGCGCAAAAATGTGAGAGCAAGATTTCCCTCACATCGAATTTGATTAGAATATATGAACAAAAGTGTAATCTTTATTAAAAATATCAAGTGTTTACAATATTCTCTCGAGTATTACAAGTTTATCTCTAAGAATATCAAAGTTTTGCAGAAGATTTTAGGTCCGCTTTCCGAACCTCCACTGAGACCATTTATAGGACTCTCATCGCGACTCTCCCCTCGTATCCCTCGCACTCAATGGGTCTTTAGTGCTCCTGATACGTCGTTACATTTTTGAACCTCTCATTACCGTCAGCTAAGTCCGCTCTCATTGCTCTTTTGGAGACTCCATGCACTGGGCTTCCTAGCGAGTTGAGACGGCCCACATGAAGCTCTACTCGTGATGGGCTTAGCCATCTCATTATTCACTTCTCGTGTTCATGGGCCTTAAGTGCCTTGCTATAACCCATATTTGGGTATTCCGTCACGATTCTCCTACCGTGATCGGGGCTTACCGAGATTTGTCTCTCTGCTCACCGAGCTCTCCACGCGCAGAGCTTTTTCTCGCGCATTGAACTCTATCTGCTCATCGAGCTCTCCACGCACAGAGCTCCTTCCCGCGCACAAAGTTCTCTTTGCTCACCGAGCTCTCCGCGCACAGAGTTGTCCGAGTGCTGCTGGATTCTGGGTGGGCCGCTCTAATCCCTTCTTATCTTCTTCTCACCATGAACCGACCCGAGCCCAACATATTGACTTGAGTCAATTTGTGCGCCCATATTTTGCCCCCCAACAATAAAGTTGAATAATGAATTTAGCTTTAAGAATTCTCTTGTGTGTGTATTATTGAATGAATAATTGTTTAACCCTAAGATCCCCTATTTATAGATGTATGATAGAGAATTTAGGTCAAATCTCTTTACATAATACTCTTCCTAAATACTTGGAAATATTCCTATAACAATATTTAGAAATATTCTTTTACTAATATTTTTCTAAGTTCTAATTTGCCACCTCACGCCGAGGTGAGCTCGTCTTGAGCCATGATGATCCATACTAAGGAGCTCGGCTTGAGGCCCATGGATACGTCATCATACTTGGAGTAGAATGTACGAGATCAAATCTTCAAATCGGATCTTTGATTGGGTGTTAACCCTGATATCAACAGATATCTAACGGATTAAAATGCATTCTCGTTGTCAAGGAATTGTTAAAGCTATGAAGACACATCATGATGATCCAGTAAACCTTCAAGCTTCGTCAAAAGGCATCAATTTATATATCGCTGACATAAAACAATTGGCTTCTTATTGTCAAGTCATCTCATTTTGTTATGTGCCAAGAACTACTAATGCTTTAGCACATTACTTGGCTACTTTTGCAAGAAGGAACTCGGTTCCATGTAATATATGCTTTTTGTAAACTGGTTTATAAGATGAGGAAAAAAAAAAAAATCAACTTTTTCGAACTGTGTACGCTTTCATCCACCATCCTCTCTTTTACAAGACTCAAAGCAGAGAACTTTTGTTTCTCCTCCAAACCACAAGCTTCTGAAATTTCCGATGGCGTTAGCTCTCTCAGTAACACCTACGTCTTCTTCTTCTTCTTGCGTCTTCTCTCGGAACCCTAACCATACTCCTAATTTCAGAACCACCCATCTCAATTTCGGTCCCCGGAGGAGGATTTATTCCATTAATCCTCTTCTTAGATCTTTTAAATCTCTTCAATTTTCCTCAAAAGACCAAAAGGCATCTCAATTCTTAGTCTCATCTATTGCTTCTTCTTCTTCTTCTTCATCACAAACCACAGAGCTCGTGCCTCATAAACTCCTCAGATTAGTCAAAGAATTCCAATCCTTGACAGAACCAATCGATCGGCTCAAATGGATTCTCCATTACGCGAGTCTCATTCCTCCGATGCCTGACTCATCCCGAACTGAATCAAACCGAGTCATGGGCTGCACCGCGCGTGTCTGGCTAGACGCTGAGCTAGGTCAAGACGGGAAGATGCGGTTTTGGGCAGATAGTGATTCAGATGTATCAAAAGGGATGTGTTCGTGTTTGATTCAAGTTCTTGATTCTGCTTCACCTGAAGAAGTTATGGAATTGAAAACTGATGATTTAATTGAGCTTAACATTGGGTTATTGGGAGGAGAGAGATCGAGATCGAACACTTGGCACAATGTTCTTGTGAGTATGCAGAAGAAGACCCGACGATTAATGGTGGAGAGAGAAGGAAAAGCTCCTTCCTTTGAGCCATTTCCTTCATTGGTGTTAACTTCTAATGGCATTGAAGCTAAAGGAAGCTTCGCTGAAGCTCAGGCGAAGTATCTGTTCCCTGAAGAGTCAAGGGTTCAAGAGCTTGTGAATATACTGAAAGAAAAGAAAATAGGAGTAGTTGCTCATTTCTATATGGATCCAGAAGTACAAGGAGTCTTGACTTCTGCTCAAAAGCATTGGCCACATATCTTTATATCTGATTCACTTGTCATGGCAGATGCAGCTGTTAAAATGGCTAAAGCTGGATGTCAATATATAACTGTCCTTGGTGTTGATTTCATGTCTGAAAACGTCCGTGCCATCTTAGATCAAGCTGGATTTGGAGAGGTTAGAGATTTTTGTAATCTTTTATCTTTGTCTTGTTAATTATGGTTCTTAAATATTCTTTTCTCGGGTTGTGTAGGTTGGTGTATACAGGATGTCAAATGAGACTATTGGTTGTTCACTAGCTGATGCTGCTTCTGCTCCTGCTTACTTAAACTATCTCGAAGCTGCTTCTCTTAAGCCCCCTTCATTACATGTTATCTATATCAATACATCTCTGGAGACGAAAGCTTTTGCTCATGAGCTTGTTCCTACTATTACTTGCACTTCATCTAATGTTGTACAGACGATTCTCCAGGCGTTTTCTCAAATGCCGGGTTTAAATGTTTGGTATGGTCCTGATTCGTACATGGGAGCAAATATTGTAAAGTTATTCCAGCAGATGACATTGATGACTGACGAAGAAATCGGCCATATTCACCCTAAACACAACCTAGATTCAATTAAATCATTGCTGCCCCGTCTTCACTTTTTCCAGGTAACGTTTTGCTTTGGTTGTTCTTGGGATTATTGAAGAAGGTTTGCTTAGATGTTTGTGTTTCCAGGAAGGAACATGCATTGTACATCATCTTTTCGGTCACGAGGTAGTGGAGAGAATAAAGTACATGTACTGTGATGCCTTTCTTACCGCACACCTTGAGGTTCCAGGTGAAATGTTTTCACTAGCAATGGAAGCAAAGAAAAGAGGGATGGGTGTTGTTGGATCTACACAAAACATATTAGATTTCATCAAGCAGAAGGTTCAGGAAGCAGTGGACCGTGACGTGGATGATCACCTCCAGTTTGTTCTAGGGACCGAGTCTGGAATGGTAACAGCTATTGTTGCGGTTATCAGGAAATTGTTAGGTTCGTCGAAAGTGAAGGTTGAAGTAGTATTTCCAGTATCATCAGACTCAATGACAATAACTTCTTCAGATGTGGCATTACCGGTTGTACCGGGTGTAGCAGGAGGAGAAGGATGCTCTGTTCATGGCGGATGTGCATCATGTCCATATATGAAGGTTAATTTCTTTCTTTTTCTTTGATGATATGCCGTTTCATACTTGAACTCACAAACAGTATTAAAAACAACATAAACTACGTGAACAAATATTACTGGGCTAAAACCTACAATACGTGAAGTATGTCTAAAAGTGCTGATTTATACCTGAGTTAGTTTTATTTGATTTTAAAAAGTTCACTTAGGTTTGAATTTGAAAGAAGAAAAAATTGACAAAAATTTGCTCAATTTTATAATATAAATTATAGTATGTATACTTCAATGTTGGAAATGAATTGACACTATAGCAAAATGAAATACTCTTTCCTTTATGAAATAAAAAGCTTGTATGATGATGCAGATGAACTCCCTTAACTCACTCTTCAAAGTTTGTCACAATCTGCCTGATGTGCAAAACGTAATCGGGGGATTCAAAGCAGAGCGATTCAAACGAAAAACTCCTCAAGGAAAACTCATCGCGGATGTGGGGTGTGAGCCAATACTTCACATGAGGCACTTCCAAGTAAGTTTGATTTCTTATTAAGTTTGTGGTTGAAATCTTGAACCAAATCTGCTTTCGTAGGCGAACAAGGAGCTACCGGAGGAGCTTCTTCATCAGGTCTTAAGAATACTATAAGATGGTATTGGGCGAGTCTAGTACTATAGAATAATGAGCTCAAAGATTACATTACATTACATTGTATGAAATGATATACACAAGAGCAGAAGAAGGATGCGGAGAGTAGGAGCTTATCTATGTATTATTATCGCGCCTGATTTTGTTTTCTGTAAACCCTACTAATTAACATCGAAGACCAACGTGATGATATGTCACTTTCAAAAAGTTCATTGAAATTTACATGTATTTGCCTTACTAAATTTTAATTTGAAGAACGAAATCAATTAACTCATTGATAACCTAAAATCTTTATATTATTTCTTAAGGAGTCACTTAGAAAAAGCAACTTTTCATTCCTAAATAATTACATGTATACGCCATAATATTTTTATGTTTTTTGATAAAATAAAATTCTTAACAAGTACTCAATCTCTATCACTTCTTGAAGAAACTAACAAAAGAAAGAAAAAAATTTAGGGAAAAATGTGAGAAGTAGGGTTAAAAGCAAATATCTTATTTCGCCTACTAGCCAAAGTGTAACTATAAATAAAGTCTAAATTCTAATTTGTATGAACTTTTTGGGATGATACTCAAAAGAAAAGTCGTGCGAACCTTTAAAACTCAAAGCTATGAGTTTGTTACAAACATTCCCACTAATCATACATCTAATTTAGTTGTTTGATAAGCACGCGACCGATTTTGTTTATTCGTGTTGTTGCCTTACTCGTCAGATCTTGCGAATATATTCCAAGGAAGGACATACTTTCAATTTATAGTAAATTTTAGTTAACCCAAATCAATAATGACCTTCTATTGTCTTATGTATTGAAAGGAAATATAGTTTCTATTAACTAAATTGTGGTTAGCCGACAATCTCATATCTGGTAGCTTCGACATTGATAAGGTCAATTCTAATGAGGATTTTGTTGATATCGTTGAATTCATGGTTTCTTATTTTAGTTTCTGAATTTTTATTGGTTTTTCTTTCATGATTTAGATTGATATACTCTTATAGAAGAATTGAGTTATTTTTCTTTGAAGATAATAGTTACTATTGTATATGTATATGTTTATTTTTTCATGTTGATGTATTCTCTAAGATTAATAAATCATGTTATGCTAAGAAATTGGTTTAACTCAACTTATGAAAGGAAAATATTCCATTTCTTATATGAAACTGGTAGAATAAAACTAGCAATAGTGGTTGTTAAAAAGATAAATATCTTCTTTATGAATTGTGCTATCTTTGCAAAATTTTTCTTAGATTTAGAAGTGATAAAACAATAGATGAACATTCTAAACATTGTTATTTTCTTTGTGTTGTTTTAACACTTGTAAATCTAAGACAAATTTTGCAAAATTCTGCTCGAAATTAATGGTTGAGATGATGATGATGTCGTCCTAGTAATCAGTGAATTTTGTCTTAGTGATCGGAAATTGATTCTTGAGGCAAAGAAGGCATATCTAAGGCTTGAAAGAGTCATTTGGCCACCACCATTGCTAGTTTTCAGGTAGTTTATCAAGCCATTTTTCCTTATTATCAAACTTTCTTTTCAGTTCATCGAAGCGTTGGCTTCATTCCTCTATGTGTTGCGAAAACAAACATTGAACCATATCCAACTTCCTTTTAGTATATTGAATAAATCTAGGATGATGTATGTATTATAAGAGATAAATACATGACATATAGGGTTATTGGAGGCATGCCAACAAGAGAATATAAAGGTGAAAGTTGTATTGATGTCTACATCTCATCAGAGGTCATTTGGAGATTTGTTGGTGGTAGTTCAAGAAAATTTCGCTGCTTGTTAAAATATGAAAGACTGGAAAGATTTGAACTGAGAGTGTATTCTTGAAAGTCTTTTCAGAGCAGGTTTCTAACTCAATAAACATGTGAAGATCTTGAGAAAAGAGATGAGTGATGTTCTACAAGATGTTATTGCAGTTCATGAAGATTCCATGTTGAATCCTAATCACTATGAGTATTGGAAAGTGACTATGAAGACAATCATATAAGGTATTGCTGCAAAGACTTGGACAACATTAGAAGATGGCTATGATGTTCCAAAATTAGTAGGGAAATATGGTATCAATATCATCAAACATAATATACTAAAGGGATAAAATACGAGTACACGACAACCAAACATGTGTTGAACAAGCTTCAAATGATGTTTTGAGGTAACCAAAAGCGTGAAAACATCAATAATTGATAGGTTAACTTTCCAATTTTAGAATTTGATAATGGATGAACATGAAAGTGTTACTACTTTTAGTATTAAATTTTGTTCTATTGCTAGTGAAACACGAGTATTAAGAAAGACTTGTTAGGAAACGAAACTTGTCAAGGAACCAGTGCTACTATGATAATTTCCAAAAAGTTTTAAGTAAAAAAAATATCAATGGAAGTTGGTCATAACCATATGAAGAACCATTGATGAAATAGTGGGCATGTTAGAAGAGTATGAGATGGAGCTGAAAGATCTTTGATAAACTTATTCAAAAAGTTGGAAAAAGTCATGATGATTTTGTTTTAAGAAATCGTAGCATATCTAAGAATGTAGGAGGATAGAAACAAAAATTACGCAGCCAGAATTTCAAGGATTTGATCACATCATACCTCAATGTGCAAACATTTAGAGAGAACAAATGTTATGATTTTTTTGTTGTATAGGATATGAACAAAAAAAATTATAATATGACATCATTATAAAGAGAAATAAGAATTCATGTGCAACATGGAGTGAGAGTGATATAAGTAAAAGAAAGAGTTAGTTAACCTTGTGGCATTACCTAAATTTGTAGACGATAAAGAAGAAAACAAAAAAAGAAGAAGCATATTCTAATTTGATAGTTTGAGTAGATAAATGTGCAAGCAGTAATTCTAAAAGTGATCAAGAACTGAATATTCATGCAGAACTTAAGTCGATGTATAAGCATTATATGAAAACAATGAAAGTGAATTTGAGTATGGCCGAGGAAAATATATTATTGGAAATTAAAAGCTGAAAGAAACAAAAATAAAACTATGAAAAGAAAAAATGTTTCTTTAGTTTTTTGTGTTAGGAAGATATTGATTTGGGTTAATTTTGGGTGCTACCACATTAGTATATGGTATATATGTAAAGAAGGGATGACTGCTAGTGCTAGGTTGTAACAGGGGAAAAAAACACATTTACTTTTGTTTGCATTATTTTATAGGCAAGTTGAATTCTTTGTTATAACATGAGTTTGTATGTTCTAGTAAACTAGAGCAAATTTTGGTTCTAAATTAGGTTAGAAAATTGTTTGGTTACAAGTTACGAGTGTGTCGTAGGCTATGTAAATCTAATTAAAATTTTTGTAGACGCCTTAAAAGATTCCTAACAAAAATAAATTCGGTATGCCAAAGTTTGAAGAATTGACCACCTTCTCCTTTTTCAGAGGAATTTGGGGATGATAGAATCCCAATTTAGAAATCACTGAAAACTCGATAAAAGAAAAATACAAAATAAGAAGTACCAACTCAAAAACTGAGTTTCGATGATGATGAATCATACAAGATAATTGGTTTTTTTTATTAACTTTCATAAAAATTCAATATCCTTACATACAACGTGTAGAGCGAAAGAAAGATAGCCGCATGATTGAAACGAGATTCTAAACCGCATATATACCCGAAGTTTCTCCGACTAGTTTTATCATTGACTAAAGGTACAAATGATTCATTGTATATTATAAACGATTGTAGCGTAATAAGCCGTTGTGCTAGATTCTTCTCAAAACATACTATTTGTTAAATTTTACATTTGAGTTGAAAATTAGTGGGATTTAATTTTTGGTGGAAAAGTGATGTTTTCGGGTAAATATTGTTTCTCTTGGATAGGATAGAGAAGCAAGTTCCATATTATTTTTTTAAGTCATGTATTGTAAATAAAGCTAAAAATATTTGAAATAGAATCTTTCATAAACTTATTTTTATAATACTTTAAATAAATATCTTCAATAAAGTTATAGCTAATTAGATTTATTAAAATCATAGATTTTATTTTGAAGTGTAACAATTTTTTCCTGTTGTAACAATTGAGATATTGTTTGTCAACTATTTTTAAGTAACATTTTCATATGTCAAATACCACAATAACAAATTAGATATTATTCAAAATTTTAATTTAAATTCAGAAAATAATTATACAACATAAATATCCCTATAAAATTAGATATTTTAATATTTCATTTTTAAAAGTTCTAAAAACATGATACAAACCAAAATATTCATAATTACTATATATTCATCACCAAAGACAAAACCTTTACCCATATTAGCTGAAAAAAGTTCTAAATCATTAATGAAAGGTAATTTATATATTGTTTTGATTATCTTTTCAATTATATAGTTAAGGTTAATTAATATTTGTATTAGTACTTGAGTTTTGGTAATATATTGTTAAAATCTTTGAATGTAATACTCATTTATATGATTATATTCATATTAAGAAATATGAGAAGCAAAGATCTTTCGACCAAATTTTTGGTGAATATGATATGGAAAAAATGGATGTTATTCGCTACACACACTACCCACACATACCCAACAAACACTTGACGAATAAATAAGTGATGAAGATGACCCATAAGGCAATGAGTCTCAATTTTCCCTAAAACTAATATTTAATGACGATGGATTTCCATGTGCTAATCAACCATCTCTTGATGTTACCATAAAACATGTACAAAGTTCCTCGTCTCATCCAAATAAATCAAACTTGCATGTTCGAAAGTATACTTCTAAACGTCCAAACAAAAAAGAATCAACTTTGAGATTCAAGTTCAAAACAAATTTTAATGTTTTGATGATTCTCGAACAAACTTACAAGATGTTTTACAGTCTGAAATAACTTGAAGGAAACTTTTGGTGATGGTTTTTAGTTGACTTACAAACGTTGACTGTTGAACCGATTGGAAAATTCTGGTGGGCAACTAATAGGTTATTGATGAAAGAAAAATACGTTTGTGATGGATTTATGAAGTTACAGAGTGAAGATACTAAAATTTAGTTTTTGGAGAGGCTAATTGGAGTTGATAGATATGACTACTTATGTGATATTATCAGTTTCGGATTTCCAAGAGTACTAGCTCTACGACTCCTCCCTTCCATCTACACATTCAAAAATGGCAGAAATAAACACTAACGATTCCTTACTACTCTAGATATGGAATTTTGATATGAGTTCTTTAGGGATTACTCTCTGATCTTTGTTTGAAATTGTGTCACCTAACATAACATGTGTAGTTATAAGTGGCTCACATTAGCTATTTACTATTGATTTTTCTAATAATGGTTATAGTCCAAAAACTATTTGCTTAAAAATAAAATCATCACCTTTTGTGGTTGTGTGAATGGGCCCAGTTGCATATACAAAACAAAGCTACGAACATGAGAGCTCGTGTCAAATGTGTGTGTGAATGAGCCCAATTGCACTTACATGTATGTATATGATATTATAAGAGAGGTATAGCTTACAAAACACACAAAATATATCTCTTGACGAAAGTATTGCAATCTTTCTCATTTTCTGTAGACGAAATGATACTCAAGGTAATCACGTTTAAAATTTGGTCATGCATATAAGACAATATGTTAAAAGTTTTATGAAGTTTTTGGAGAAATGAAACGAATGACTGTAGATTACACATAATAACTCAAGAACTTGAAACTATGTCAAACCGTCTTGAACTAGATAAAAAATATTGGCCTTTTCTAATGGAGTAATTGGGGCGTTATATCAAACTTATGTGTCTGGGTGACTCCATGATGATAATCTATGTGATTTATTAATCAAAACGGAAGTTCAAGCTTTGATGTCTTAGCAATGTGCGACTGATAGTAAGATTTTTCTCAGAACATGTCAATTCCTATTATACTATCATTGTCGAA
>OVBE01011927.1:0-13781 GCA_900406425.1 Iberis pinnata
ATTTTCCCGCCAAAAATGCGAAAATGCATTTTTCCGCCAAAAACACGAAAACCTGTTCAACTTGAACTATGTTCGAACCTCAAAATTTTTTAATAAATAACAGAAACATTTTTTTTTATATATAAAAAACACATTTTTTATAAAAAAAAACACATTTAAACAGAGATAATACGTAAGTACATAAAATCAAATAAAATAAAAAAATATCTAAATCATAAACGACATTTAACTAAATCTATTTTTATGATATATTGATTTTAGTTAGTTGGTAGACTATATAAAATTAAGGGTATCATTGTGTAAATATAGTTTATATATATCCAATCTGCCTTAGTACAACCACATATATAGAACATAGTTATTTTTTATTTTTTTGATAACTTATATAAAGAACATATTTCACTTGATTTTATTTGACGTAAAGAAAAAAAGAAAAAATACTAGTCTACCTGACTTAATTATATCGTCTTTTGTTAAAACATAGTCCATCTTTTCTGCTACAAAAGAAAATGTTCTTTCGAACAGCAGACAAAGATAAATGTACTTTCGAATATAAAATTATGAAGAAAGTAAACATAAAAACATGAATTATTCATACCACCATTATAATAATAAAATTGATTGATTGAATCATATAATCCACCAGTTAGATATCTTTAATGATTTTTAGAATATTTGATATACTTTTATATAAGAAATAAAATCTGAATGATGCAAATTAAAACAAAGAAAAAGAAATAGAGAGAGAGAAATTAATATTGAGAGGTCCACAAAGAAGATCTGAGAGAGATAGATGAAGAATGGGTTGTCAAGTGGGAGAGCTCAATCTCTCTCTCTAACTACTTACAACCAATCAACAGCTCACTGCCAAAAATTTCCTAATTTTTAAACATCTTTCTGAAAACGATAAATAGAACACATTAAATGAATAAATCCAGAGCCTTTCAACTTTCAGTATTTTGTCTACGGTTGGTTTGGTTTTACAGTCACTTACAGCCAAACAATACAGTTTGTGCCTCCTTGGATATGAATCTGGTTTGGTTTAGGTCTCGGTTTAAATTTGGTTTTAAAAAGAAAAACTGCAAAATATAAACAAGTATTTTAATTAATATCACCTTATAATGTCATCACATCTTTCTTTTATGATAAAAAAATTATTATATCCATGAGGTTTTTTCACATTAATTTCTGTATCGCAACGAGTCACTCAAATAACTCAAGCTTGTTAAAGAGAAAATTGTATTTGCATAGTGAGTGACAAGATTTTATCCCTAATCTGATAACAAGGAAAGAAATATGACAACCACTAGACCATTTTCTCCTTACTACAATATCCATCAATTTAAATCTCAACTTATGCATGCGTATAAGATGAAAGAAGAATACGAGCACACCGACCTTGTTCTTCAAACGTGTCTTCCCTGGGATATTTGAGCCTCTTTTGCGCTCCACCTCATGTTAGGTATGCAATGCGTCTCTGGGTTGGGCCACATGTCTTCATACTGCACGGTCTCGGGCCGAGCTTTGACCTTTTGACTCAACCCCCGCATATAAGATGAAAGAAAAATACTAGCAAGTCAAACTTGTTCTTCAGACGTGTCTTCCCCGAGCTATCCGAGCCTCTTTTGCGCTCCACCTCAGGTTGGGTCTGCAATGCGTCTTTGGGTTGGGCTCACATGTCTTCATACTGCACGGTCTCGGGCCGAGCTTTTTCTTCAGGTGTGTCTTTCCTAGGACGTTTGACCTTTTGACTCAACCCCCGCATATAAGATGAAATAAGAATACTAGCAAGTCAAATTTGTTCTTCAGACGTGTCTTCCCCGAGCTATCCGAGCCTCTTTTGCGATGTACCCTAGATTGGGTATGCATTATGACTCTAGGTTGGGCTCGCACCACGTCTTCAAACCGCACGGTCTTGGATCTCTTGCTTCGCCTCCAGGATGATCTTGTTCCTGTCAGTTCGCTCGCCGCTCTTACCGGCATCAAACTCTTACCGACATCAAACAACTCATTTTCACCTTGGTATTCTCCTCTTTTAGCGGGTCGTGCTCTTCCGTGAGCTCTTCAATCTGCTCTTTTGCCACACTAGCAAGCTTTGAGTTTACATCCTGCAAGTCGACCACTCGAGCTTTTAAGTCTTTTACTTACTGCGTCTAAAATGATGTCATTTCACGAGGTTCGTCAACAAGGCCTTTTAGCTCGTCTCGCTCGGAGGATGTACAAACCAACTTCTCATCACATATGTTGGCCATTAAATTGGTTGCCCCAAAGAACTACAAAAAAACATGAAGGTCAAAAGCTGAACGACACATCGACGACTAGCATAGAAATCCATAGATGAATACCGAGATTGACATAAATCTCAACAATTTGGACATAGCCAACCTATCAACGTCGGGCAAAGGACAGAAAATTCTAGGAATTTGCCGAACAAGTTTCACACACGCATCGGCATCATTGACCAAATTAGTAGCCACATGATCAACGACATCAGCTATGACTTGAGTAGTATCTTTCATGACTACTTAGTCTACCCTATAATTAACCCCACCCTTCAATCGACCAGTAGCCAATCTTTTCTTTGACTGGGGCTGCAAGACCTTTTGCCTTGAGCTTTGTTGCGATATTCTTTATGACGAGATTTTCCTTGACATGCTCGACCAAATCCGCCTCCCCTTCTCCTTTTCATTCTCTTTTTTGCATCCATAGCCACCTTCGCTGGCGTAACAAGCGCACCAACCTTAGAAGTCTTCTTCGCCACCGGCTTCTTGCCCACTCCTGCCTTAGCTTAACTTTTCAGCGCATTGGCCCTCAAACCCTTGAGAAAATTGGAAAACATCTTTCGCATAGGTGGATAGCTGTAATGTTCCCGGCCAACTGAAAAAGGAAAAAACTTATAAATTATTGCAAAGTCCTAGAGGAGCAACCGAAAACTCAGACAAGACTAAATACAAGCACTAATATGAGCCATATTCTTTTGGACAACGTCTTAACTTTCTCTAAATGTTTTTTGGAAAAGCTTCTAGAAGAAACGACTTATTTTAAAAAAAGAGAAAACCAACAATTAAACAAAAATGGACTACATGTAACCCAAGACATCCCGTCGAGTCGAGAAACTACCAATTTCTAATGTCCAATCACGTAAGAACTCCCTCCCAACCTCGGGCACGGCGGCATAGTTGATCTTCATGAAGAATATCGGTTTCTAGTCACAGACGTCACTTACAGCCAAACAATACAGTTTGTGCCTACTTGGATATGAATCTGGTTGGATTTAGGTCTCGGTTTAAATTTGGTTTTAAAGAGAAAAACTGCAAAATATAAACAAGTATTTTAATTAATATCACCTTATAATGTCATCACATCTTTCTTTTATGATAAAAAATATTATATCCATCAGATTTTTTTTTCATATTAATCTCTGTATCGCAACAAATCACTCAAATAACTCAACCTTGTTAAAGAGAAAATTGTATTCGTATAGTGAGTGACAAGATTTTATCCCTAATCTGATAACAAGGAAAAAAATATGACAACCACTAGACAATTTGCTCCTTATTACTATATCCATCAATTTAAATCTCAACTTATGCATGCGTATAAGATGAAAGAAGAATACTAGCACGCCGAGCTTGTTCTTCGAACGTGTTTTCCCTGGGATATCCGAGCCTCTTTTGCGCTCCACCTCAGGTTGGGTCTGCAATACGTCTCTGGGATGGGCCCACATGTCTTCATACTGCACAGTCTCCGGCCAAGCTTTTTCTTCATATGTGTCTTTCATAGGACGTTTGACCTTTTAACTCAACCCTCGCATATAAGATGAAAGAAGAATACTATCAAGTCAAACTTGTTCTTCAGACGTGTCTTCCCCGAGCTATCCGAGCCTCTTTTGTGATGTACCCCAGATTGCAGTGGCGGAACCAGAAAATTATTTTACCGGGGTCATACTAAAACTAAATAACTTTTACATATTCTTATTTATTTTGCAAGTTATATATTACATAAATTATTAGAAATGCATCAAAAATATTGAAAAATATATTTTAATGTAGAATATTAGAATTTAAGATTTATTCTGAAGCTAGCATAACACTTTGAAAACTGAAACAAAAATATATTAAGATAAAATGTATATGCAAAAGAATGATACACACATGTATATGGTTTAATTAAAATTAGTAAACAACATATTTTTCTTGATTTTTTGCTTTAAAATAAGTTGATAAATGAAAAATATATGTGTGATGAAGTATGAGTACAAACACTTTAAGAAAGATTCTCTGTGGGATAATCGAACTAGAGTTGTTGATGGTGTCAAAAGAATAAGCACTTACCAATTATGCCAACAATCCCGTTGTTACAGGTTTATAAATCAATTTTTTAAAATTTAAGAGGAGTCAGTTGAACCCCTTCTCGTCAACGTACGTCTGCCACAGCCAGATTGGGTATGCATTATGACTCTAGGTTGGGCTCGCACCACTTCTTCAAACCGCACGGTCTTGGATCTCTTGCTTCGCCTTCAGGATGATTTTGTCCCTGTCAGTTCGCTCGCTGCTCTCACCGACATCAAACTCTTACCAACATCAAACAATTCATTTTCACCTTGGTATTCTCCTCCTTTAGCGGGTCGTGCTCTTCCTTGAGCTCTTCAATCTGCTCTTTTTCCACACTAGCAAGCTTCGAGCTTACATTCTGCAAGTCAACCACTTGAGATTTTAAGTCTTTTACTTACTGTATCTAAAATGATGTCATTTCATGAAGTTCATCAACAAGGCCTTTTAGCTTGTCCCGCTCGGAGTATGTACAAACCAACTTCTCATCACACATGTTGGCCATTGCATTGGTCGCCCCAAAGAACTAAAAAAAACATGAAAGTCAAAAACGACACATCGAGGACTAGCATAGAAAACCATACATGAATACCAAGATTGACATAAGTCTCAAAAAATTGGACATGGCCAATCTATCAACGTCGGGCAAAGGACAGAAAATTCTAAGAATTTTCCGAACAAGTTCCGCACACGCATCAGCATCATTGACCAGATCAGTAGCCACGGGATGAACGACATCAACTATGGCTTGAGTAGTATCTTTCATGACTACCTAGTCTACCCTAGAATTAACCCCACCCTTCAATCGACCAGTAGCCAATCTTTTCTTTGACTTAGTTGGGGCTGAAAGACCTTTTTCCTTGAGCTTTGTTGCGATATTCTTTATGACGAGCTTTTCCTTGACATGCTCGACCAAATCCGCCTCCCCTTCTCCTTTTCATTCTCTTTCTTTGCATCCATAGCCACCTTCGCTAGCGTAACAAGCGCACCAACTTTAGAAGTCTTCTTCGCCACCGGCTTCTTGTCCACTCCTACCTCAGCTTGACTTTTCAGCGCGTTGGCCCTCAAACCCTTGAGAAAATTGGAAGACATCTTTTGCAGAGGTGGATAGGTGTAATGTTCCCGACCAACTGAAAAAAGAAAAAACTTATAAATTATTGCAAAGTCCTAGAGGAGCAACCGAAAACTCAGACAAGACTAAATACAAGCACTAATACGAGCCATATTCTTTTTGATAATGTCTTAACTGTCTCTAATTTTTTTTTTTTGGAAAGCTTTTAGAGGAAACAACTTATTTGAAAAAAAGAGAAAACCAACAATTAAACAAAAATGGACTACATGTAACCCAAGACGTCCCGTTGAGTCGAGAAACTACCAATTTCTAATGCCCAATCACGTAAGAACTCCTCCCAACGTCGGGCATGGCGACATAGTTGATCTTCATGAAGAATATCGGTTTCTAGTTAGAGACGTTACCCCCCTGTATTAGTAATCAGCGTGTACTTCGCCTTCATCCTGATGTATAAGAAGCATGTGTCAAAACTAACCCTTCGGTCTCCATACTTGACGACTTTGGAAACCTTATGAGCAGTCGCGACGAGGTCGAGAATGATGGAGATGGGGATCCCTATCTCGTTTCCCAAGACAAGGTTGTTATGTCAAGTTGGTTTAGTTTGACTTAAAATTTACATATCTAGATTTTTATTATCAGGTTATAAAAAAATTACCAAACATATAAAAATAATTTAGTTTATAAGATATATATATATAATTGATATTTATTAATTTTTAGCATTTATTAATAAGTAATAATATTTTATATATGTCTTGGGAACCCGTAAAATATTTTCTCAAAGTTTTTAAATTGTCTAATTCAATATAGGTAGTATGAGTTATGATTTATAAAACAATTTTATTAATAACTAAACATGATTTTCTAATGTTGAATTTAATATTACAGACCATAATAATAAGAAATATCAATTCAAAGTCTAATATCTTAATTATATAATTATATATATGTAATACACATATCCTATTTATTATGTAAACTTGAATGCACTTAATATGAGTATTACACCTTTTCTTTTTGTCGTCAATATGTATTACACCTAATTTAAATTATAATTTATGAGATCATGATATTTGTCACTGTTAATAAAGATTATAATATTTGTTACTGTAATATTAAAATGAGCATAAATTTTTTTATTGTTACGTTTTACTTTTCTAAGAAAATATAGTAAAATGTATTAATCTTTTAATTTGAAACTACAAAATCAAATTAACATAATAACAAAAAAAAAAAAGAAAATCATATGAGTGTTATGGTAAATTAGATAATTAAATATAAGAAAATTTGAAAAATAAAATCATAAATAGGATAAGTTTAATTTTTCATGTTTGTAATGAAACTGAATTTATAATCGTATATGTGGATCTTCCAAAAGAATTTTCTCATCCAAAAGAATTTTCTCAATGATATTGACTTAATCATTATCTTTTTTTTTGTCACCAAAATAAAAAGCAGTACAAACTGAAAACAACATAACTTATGAAATATTCTCAAAAGACGGGGACAACCAGCTCGGAATCCTTGAATTGAAGTACGAAAAGGTCTTCTAGAGTTGACGTGCAGTCCAGGCTAGAAAATCTGCTTTCTTGTTGAGTCCTCTTGAGGCATGAATAAGTCTGAAGTTTGGATGCTTTGTTTGAAAACAAATGAAATCCGAGAGTTCAGTCGCAAAAGCCGGCCATTCTGTAGGGATGTTTACCATCTTAACCAAATCGGTGGAGTATGTGAAAAAAACATCGCATGGAATATTTAATCGGGAAATACAGCGTAGCGCCCATAGAAGGCTTGACACCTCTGTATGTAAATATGAATATCCTGCAAACATTCCTCGTGAGCCGAGATAGACAATTGATCCAGATGAGTCTTGGAGTACCCAACCTAAGCCACTGAACAAACCATCTTTTTTCCAAGAGCCGTCCAAAAAACATACTGGACTAGCTGGAGATGGTTGTAAGTGAGATATTTTGGGACGTGCATCAGAAGGTTCATAACGGTCTTCTATATCATGGTTATGTGCAATTAACCATTCGTTTGCTTCTTTTGTCGCAATGGCGAGGGTTTCAGGAGGATCCCAAACAATGCCATTAAACAGATTAGCATTCCTAGCCTTCCATATATACCACATAATCCATACAAAAGTAGTATGCAACTCTATGTTTGGCACTTGGTGCTGTTCGAAAAGGAGGTAGTACATATTTTCTAATATATTAGAATGAAAGAAACCTCCTGTTTCGTGTGGTATATAGGACAATGCCCATACTTGACGGGCTTGTGGACACTCAAACAGTGCATGGTTAACAATTTCCTCATCCTGACCGCTACTGGCACACAATCTGGTTATGTTCAAATTGTGGTTGGCTAAGTTGGCATTAACAGCAATCGCACCACTTAAGATTTGCCATAGAAAATGACACAAATTTTGCGGTACTTTTAGCTGCCAGACCGCCTTTGTGAGACCAGAAATTGATGGGAGTTGGGTATGGAAAGGGAGGTCATCGTCTAGTAGAGATGTTAGGAGATCGTACCCTGATTTAACGGTGTACTGCTCATTCTTTGAGTAATGCCAACAATAACCGTCTTGCACATTCTGCGATGGCCTTATTCCCATAACTATGGGGATATCGTTAGGATGTAAAAGTTGTGGAAGCAAAGGCTCTCGCCATGTGAGGCCATCAGTGTGTAGTAACTCTAACTACCTCAACAATATTTTCTTTTATTGTTTGGTTTTCTAACTACCTCAACAATTCTAGAGTTTCTTTGACTTGTTTTTTATTTCCATCTTGAAAATTAAAAGTAAATCTCAGAGTTTTTATAAAACAAGAAACACCAAAGGTCGCATATCTCGACTATATAAGCTCAAGATCTCAGAAGACGAAGCCTGTAGATCTCAACTGTATTAGTTTGAAATCTCAGGAGACAAAGCCCGACATCCCGGGAACAAGGAAGTACACTAACTATAAATGAAAATGTTAAACTGAGAAAATATATTAAATCCACTAAGCCTATTATAATTTGCCAAAACTTCCCAAGAAACAGGATCCAAAAGACGAAGACGACCCGCCAAGACAAATCAACCAAACGCTCGTATAACCTCCTGTTGCACTAGTCCTCACTGGATATCAGTTGAATTAGAAACATAAGAACATTGCTCTTCTTTGTAAATGGCTGAACGAACTTCCAGAAAAGGTTATTGAAACCGTCACTAACGCTGAGGGCGGATAGGACGGGATGAAAACGTCTATAAACCGATAGAGAGAAGGCATCAAACCAATCAGATATCGTACGAAATATGAAGGTTAGATATTGTGGAGGAAGCTGAAAGCTGCCTAATTAATCGGTTCACCAAGAGATGAAGATAACAATACCATAGGCCGAGAAAAAATGAAGTAGACATAGTACACCAAATCTCGAGACCAAATCTAGCCAATAAACCAAAACCAGCAAGCTAAGATTAGATATAAATCCGCTAACCTCACACTAGAACAACAACTCCTAGAAGAAGTAGAACCCGAGATAAGGACATGAACGAAAGAACCAAAACCTGGCAGAGATATAAAGGAAAACTGACTAGGATACAAAGGCGAGAGGAAAATTCACAGCCATGTACAACGTAGCAGGGGAGGAAGATGACAACTTCGTGGCTCAAAGAGGAGATTTAAATGACGGAAAGACCACCGCACCGAAGATGGGAAAACCAGTGTTCCAATCTCACAGGCGACGAAACACGCCTCCAAACCTCGACAACCGACCATAGAAAGCCATGGGACAAGCTTATTCTAACAAAACCCCTGACCAAAGACGACGCTAGGACAACTACAAAGCAAAAGAAAGGAGAAAGGAACCGGCGGCGGCGCTAAAGGAGCCGCCGGCCGCCGGTCTCATATTGAAAAACGTAGACGGCGGCGGATGAATTTAAGAGAAAGACGAGAGATAAAATTAAGGCTTTCTCGGGAAAAAGGTAAAAAAATCTTCAACTATAACTTGATCTGAAAAAATTTCAATTAATGTTGACTTTGCCAAATTATTATTTAGCTTTAGTTGACCGAGACAACATTAGACTTAACGTTAGTCAAACATAACGGATAATTAAATTTGACTAACATAAGGTATATTTTGGCTTAAAGAACAAAAATTTGGTATTTATTTGGCCAAACTTAAAGTTGAAGATTTTTTTGGTCATGTATATATATACATTTATTTTGAGAAAATTAATTAATTAAGATACTTTTGTTCATTTTGGTGAAACTAAATCTTCTGTAATTAGCTAATACTAGTTACTAAATTATTTAAAACTAAATATTTTTTAATTAATAATATGTTAGTAATATAATTTTTAAATAATTTATCATATTGTAATATTATTTTTTAGAGAATTGAATAAGATATTTATATTATTTTGAAAAAGTAGTTAATAAGATATTTTTGATAATATTTGTGATTCTTAATTTTTGGTAATTAAATTATTCTAGTTACTATTCTATTAGAGTTACATATAGTTATATTTTAAATCTAATTATTATATTATACTTTTATATAGTTAACTAAAATTATTAGGGTTTTTTCTAATATAATTTTTATATAATTAACAAAAAAACATTAAGATTATTTTACTAATTATAAGATAAATCTTTTATCTAATTAACTAGTAAATAATCAAATAATATGATAAATTATGTAAAAATTATACTACTAAAATATTTATAATAAATTTTTTAGTTATAAACATTTTAGTAACTAAAATAAACTAATTATCAAAACTTTAGTATAAAAACATGAACAAAAGTATCTTAATTAACCATTTTCAAAATAATACAAATCTCTTATCCAATTATCTAGTAAATAATCTTATAATATGAAAATTATATTACTAACATATTATCAATAAAAAATTTTGTTACAAATATTTTAGTAACTAAAATAAGCTAATTACAAAAATTTTAGTTTCACAAAAATTGATTAATGTTCTCAAAATAAATGTATATGTACCCATTACCAAAAAAATCTTCAATTTTTTATGTTGGACCAAATAAATAACTAAATTTTTGTTTATTAAGGCAAAATAGATCTCACGTTAGTCAAACTTAACGATTTGTTAAGTTTAACTAATGTTGAGTCTAATTTGTCTCACTTAACTAAAGTTAGATATTAGATTGGCAAAATCAACATTAATTAAAGTTGATTTTGGCATTTTCCAATAATTTGATTTTTTTTGTTGTTGACAATTTTCCCTTTATTTTCTTTCTATGGTGCGTTCCACTTCTTTGACTTGGTTTATCCTTAAAGATTAAAATATTTGCACAGTAAAGAATTACAAAATAACCGAGAAATAATTTGTAAAAAGAAATTGAAATGTCAGAGAGTCAAAAACTCTCTTTTATTCGACCTTACATAGATGAAGATCTGGTGGTCCACATGGTTCTTCTTCAAGTTTCTCGACAATTGATAGGTCTAGAATTTAAATTCTAAAACTAATACTACAGAGAACTATTCAATATAGCAAATTATAGGGTATCGAATCCACATAGACCAGAAAGTACTCGATTTAGTTCCAGTTCAAATCAAGCTAAAGCACAAATAATAAGGTTGATTGTAATCAAAACGGTAAATAGAAAACGGTTTAAACTATGAAATAAAAACGTCAGGCATCAGGGAAACCACATGTAATCAGGATTTAAAGTCAATTTATCATTCATGAATTTTCTTTGAAAATAGTTCTCAACATGAATGACAAAGATGAAATAATCTCCTCTCGGAGTATTAAACCCTATGCTCAAATTATCAGAGACAAACTCTGGCATTCTTTTAAATAATTGATCATGCAATAAAGATCAAATTCAATTGTTCACATGCATTCAAGACAATACTCTCGCAAGCAAGAACACCTATTCATCTAGACTAGATCCAAGTTCTAAACCAAATCTCTTTGTGTTTATCAGTCTAATATCAATGAACTAGTTAGCTACTCTAATTCATGCATTAATAATAAGTCTAGACTAAGAATCTAACAATTGTTATCCCCTTATGATAAATCTAACAATCAAACCCTGGTTTCCCTGGGAAACACTAAAATTCAAGTAGAGAACTAATCAGACATTGAAAAGTAACCACAAATCAATATCAGTGAAGAACTCGTAATAGAAATAGAATAGATTATTAAAAATGGTTCAAAAATCTTCTCCAAATACAAGGTTTGAATTTCTTATCCCTCTATAATGCTCTCAAAAATAAAATAAAGTTTTATGAAAATAAACCTAGCTAAGAGGTTTTTATAGTGTAAAAAAAAATAATTAATAATAGGAAAACTTGATAGGCTTGAGGACTTGGATGCAAAATTTGGAAATCTTCTAGTTTTTCTCGGGCAAAAAGATCGATCGGGCACTAAAACGCCCGATCGGGCACTTTAGGGATCAGTCGGGCACTCTTTTCGTAGAATTCCAGGAGAAAATGCCCAATCGGGCACTCAGATGCGGGCTCGTTCACTCCAGGATATTTCTGCGCGATCTTCTTCTGCGAGTCAGCTTGACCAATCTTCAGTAAAATAGCCATAACTTTTGTTTTATATGATGGAATGACTTGAAACCACCTCCATATGAACGCTAACTCACTTGGCTATCTTTGGTCCAAATTTCAGCTCAATCCATCCACGGGAACATCTTCAAACATTGCTAAACTTCTGACCCTTCTGTCGGACTATGCATCTGCATATGTCAATTTGCATCCGTATTGTGCAGAAATCTATCTTTTTGTTCCAGAATGACCCAAACACCTAGAAACCTATAAAAGATACCAAATTGTAAGGAAAACACTCGGATAACACTTAATAGCAAACATAAATGCTCACTAAAAATCGTTAAAACCGAATAATATCAACAATTAATGAAAAATACTAGGTATTAGTTTCAACACTCCAATGTATACAGAAAAATAGTCTCGTTCCTACGAATGCATAAAGAAAAGAAACCCAAAAAGTCCAATGTACAAAGAAATAGTCTCGTTCCAAGAAAATTTTCACCGAAGGATCTTCATCTTCTTCATCAGTGAAAACCCCCATTAGACTCTTTCTCTCCATCACCAGATACATCTGTCGTCGAATTCTTCAATGGATGGGAAAGATATTTTGCCCCCTTCTGGTTACGTGTGAGAGAAAGTGAGCAACCATGTCAAGTGGTACAGCTTAAAAATAAGGGTTTAGGCTAGTTATGAAAGTTTAACAAAGGTGTTAATTAGGTTACTATATATGACTAAATATCCAACCCATATTTATAATGATAATTGCCAAGAAAAGTATATATTTTGTATGGATGGTTATATTTTATTGTAGATATATATAGGAAGTGTATTTTCAACTGGAACAATCTAAAGCTGTGTTATGCGCATCTCGTTTCTACATGCTATGGTGTCTATACCAATTACAGATTAAGACTCAAAGACTTGTGCAGTATAATATATGCCAATTGCCAAGTCCCTAAACTAAAGTGACAAATTGAGATATAAAGACACTACAGACTCAAAGACTTGTGCAGTATAATTTGTATACAAATTAAGTGAAGTCTTCTCGTCGATAAACTAATTTTCTGACTTAAAACAAAAACATGAATCAGTTCCATGGAGGAGTATTTGAACAACTTAAACTCAATCATAAAATCTCTTTTCGTTTTTAGTGTCTGTAAATTAAACAAATATCAAAAATATAACAAAAGTGAGCTACGACCTTGTATGAGACATTAATTACTTGAACACTGGATAGCTAGCTTCTAGTCTTGGGAAATTAATTTTTAAAATCGAATAAGAAGATCTTTCCAAATGTTTGATGCTGCTTTGGAGTATTCCTAACATTGTTTGGGAGCTATGATTTAACCATAATATTGTTGTAACAACACCATATCTTGCAATGTGAAGTCATATATCATTAATTAGGTTTTCAGCAGTTCCATCAAGATATCTTAGCCTCTGTACGTACTATTAGTAATACAGATGATTCAGGTCTTGTAATTTAATATGATCTAAATGTTCAACAGTTAAAACAAGACCAAGATGATCGACGCTATGTAAATAGTAAGGAATATATAACTACAAGGAAACACCTAAAACGTGACGGACAAATCCGTCACGAATCCGTCAAAAAACGTAAAACCTTACGGATTCGTGACGGATTGTGTCCGTCAGTTCTAATTGGTCAGTAATTGACCATCCGTCACGAATCCGTCAGGAAAATTCCTGACGGATTAGTGACGGTCAGTTAGTGACGGATTTCCTGACGGATCCATTCGTCAATAACTGATACGTCAGGAATCCCTCAGTATTAATCCGTCACGAAGTTCCTGACGGATTGGTGACGGATCAGATACTGACGGAAGGATCCGTCAGTATTTGGT
>OVBE01011928.1:0-13781 GCA_900406425.1 Iberis pinnata
TGAGAACTATTTTCTATCTAAAATCCTGCATGTTAACTTAACTTTAAACCTGAATACTACGGATTTCCCTAATGCCTGACGTTTTTATATTATAAGTTTGAATCCGCTTTTTAATTACTGTTTTGATTCGACAACCAAAATCTTATTCTTGCTTTAGCCATTTTCGACTTTTAAACTGATTGTTGCACTCTGGTCTCTGTGGTTCGATACCCTATCTTTACTACATTGAGCTGTTCTCTGCAGTAATAGACTAGGATTAAATTCTAGACCTATCATGGACAGAGGCATTAAGTTGATAAATGCTCCCAAATCACAGAGGTATTCGTCAAATGTCAGGGGTCCTAGTGAGCAGGACAAGGTGAATGAACCAGGATCCTCTTGTTTTGTTGTTATCAAAGCATTTCACTCGTCAAATGGTTCAAGCACTTCCTGAGCTATCTCTTCCTTCATAGGTTTGTGAAAGACATCTGGGTATTTCGCCATCATCTCTTTCTTGAAACGTTATGGGAATGGAAGTCTTGGAACATAGGGTGGTGGATCATAAGGTGTTACAATCTCCTTTGAAATAGGTAACTTATCAACAGGCTTGCTAACAAGAAAAAATTCTTCATACTCCAGAGGTGAAACTACGTTTGAACTCAAATCCCCCCAACTTGAATCACACTGTCTGCAATGAAAATAATAGGGTAAGTTGGAGTAGGAATGTCAGTGGGTTTCCTGAGATAGATGACATTGACATTAGTATATTCCTTTGGGTTCTGCACAGAATTTCCCGGAAGTTGACAATTCGTAGAAGCAGAAGTGGATGCGGTCTTGCCTTCAAGAGTAGTGACCCTAGAGTTGAGAGTTTCAAGCTTCAAATAGATGGCACCAAATGAAGTGTCCATCTTGTGTTGGATTTCACAAAATTTCTTCGATGTCTCCATTGCATAAGTGGCTTGACCTTGAAGAAGTTGATGTAACATAGCTTTAATATTGGAAGGATGAGTTGGAGGTTGGTCAGATGAGAAACCAGGAGGTGCACCAGTATGTTGTTGCTGTGATTGTTGAAAACTATTTTTTTTGTTGCTGCTTTGGGAAGAAAATTTTGTTCTGGTTGTAGTTGATGAAAGGTTAAAGAGTTCTTTTGTTGTTGTGGGCGGTACACTTGGTCTTGTGGGTTAGCAACGTTGTTGCTTCTGTAAGAAAGACCAGGGTTGTTGTAGTAGTTGAAGTACCCTTTGTTGTAACCACCTTGGTTCTGCACATAGCACATGTCCTCTTGTTGGGTAACTTCCCCAGCTTGAATTTGAAGTTGTTCGTCATCAGTGATGAAATGGACTTTGTGTTATCATCAGAAGTAGAACTGCTTCAAGGTGTTCGGTCATAGTCTTCATTATAGATCCCATTAGAACGGTCAAGTTTTTCTACTAGCTCCCATCCTTCATCTACACTTTTGTTGAGGAAGTTCCCATTGCTGGTTGTATCAAGCAACATCTGAATCTTGGGCAAAGCACCTCGATAGAGGGTGCTGAGGAGTGACGCTTTGCTGAGTCCATGATGGGGGCATTGTATTTTATAGTTCTTGAAGCACTCCCATGCTTCAGAGAAGGTTTCAGCATTCCTCTGCGCGAACCCGAGAAATCATTCCTTAGTCTAGCTGTTCTAGAAGTAGAAAAAAACTTTGCAAGGAATGCTTTCTTGTAGGCATCCGAGGTGGTGATGGAGTTCATGGGAAGTGACTTCTCCCATTGGTGTGCCTTCTCCCCCAAAGAGAAAGGGAAGAGGCGTAGTTTGAAAGCATCCCTCACTCACATTATTTATCTTCGTGAGGCTGCAGAAGCGATCAAATTCGTCGAGACGATCGAGTGGATCCTCCATAGGTAGACCGTGGAAGTTTTTCCCATGTACCATTGTGATTAGACTATGCTTGATCTTGAAGTTGTTGTTTTGAACTGCATGTGGATTGATACCATGTCGGATAGTGTGAGTGTTGGGGTTGTCACCAGCACCTATAGTGTGTTGGTTATCTTGTTCAGCGTTTTCTGCCATTTGTACGTCCAACCATATTAAGTGTTTCGCACGCTCTTGTTCACGCCTTGCTCGAGAGTACTCCCGTTCAAGAGCTCTAATATATTCAACGAGAGGAATCAAGTTTGTTGGTTCTTTGTTTCTCAGGTTCATACACTGCTAAGCATGTACCTGAAATGGAAGCAAACAAAGGTAAACAAGTAAGAAAGGTATTAAAAGAATCTTGATCTCAAAAGATCCAAAATCCAGAATGTAGTAAACAACACCCAATCGGCAACGACGCCAAATTGATAGTAAGATTCTTAACATAGATCAATTCCCCATCATACTCATGCGTTGTAGTATAGATGAGGTGTCAATCAAAATGGGTGAGATACTAGCAGACTAGATGCAATGAATGCTTCTAAGTCAAGCAAGAGAATGCAAGGAGCTAAAAATGCATAAACAGAAACAAAATGCATAAGATGCTAAAAATGGTGAAAGGAAAAAACAGAGAAAAAGCAGAGAAGGTAAGGATGAAATCAAGTGTAAAGAAGTTCGTGAGGACAAAGGGAAATCGACCAGAGATCCATCCCAATCTACATAAGCACCCAACATACCTCAAACAATGAGCTATCCCTAGACAGTAGATTCATATGCAACCAAGTCCAATCCATTGATAAATGGAATCAACCTAAGCAAACACCAGACCTATCTCCCATTAACTATACACTACCTAGAAGGCATGAAGAACCAACCTACTAAAGCCAAAAATCCCCCTAGTCATCTAACCCCTTAGGCTAAGATGCATATCCTAAGCATCTAAGGCGTTACGTAAGGATGAGCAAATCTCTGAAATCACCATGATCAGACATTCCATTGAACACTTTTTGGGTGTTGGAAGGCCCATGATCAGATTTCGATTGGCGTAAAAGAAACCAGCATTAAGCACAATGAAACAGAAGGGATCTATATGCAAACAAGCTTAGGTGCTAAGGTGAGATTAGGAAAATCAAACCTAGTCTACCCCATCCTCAAGAAGTTAAGGAAACTACTCACTACTCATAGGTGTGAGCACAGGAAAAACATAAATCATAACTTCAAAGCTAAACATGATGATCAAGAGTTAAACTATAAAGAACAACAAGAACTCGAACCAATAAAATAAGAACAGAAATGAAACAGTAACAAACCCAGAAAATGATTAAAGCTTAAAACAGAAGATTAAGAGCAAAAACAGAAGATCAACATGCACCAGATGGACAACAACCTTAAACTAAGCAGGAATATAAAAGAAAGCAGTAGATTAGCATAAAACTAAAAAGATTCTGAGTTTTTACACCAAGAACATCAAGAACAAGAAAGAAAAAAGAAACCTAAGACAAAAACCTAAAACGGAAACAAAAACAGAACTTTCTAAAAAAGAGGCGCTTTAGGGCTTATATAGTGTTTAGGAAAACTCTTAAATCGCAGAAAAGACAAAAACTAATCATTGGCTTGGATCTTGGGTCAGGTCCATTCCAGATTTAAGTTAGTCGGGTCGGAGCTTGAGCTGAGGTCGAGCCGAAAAGGAGATCGATCCAAGGTGAGAGGGAGATCGATCCATGTTGGGTTTGAGATCAATCCGGGCTTTAGGTGGCTTGAATGGGATCGATCCAAGGTTGTGGTTGGCTCCGGAGTGGGATCTATCCAAGGTTATGTGTGGATCGTTCCGAAGGTGAAGTTGGCTCGAGAATAGGATCGATCTGAACGTTGGAGCTAGGCTAGGTCGAGGCGAGTACACGGTTGAGAGACTGGATCGAGCTGGCTGCTAGGTGGGGTCGATCCGTGGGATTGATCCAAGTTGAATGTGGCTCGATGGGTGGGATCGATCCAAGTTGAGGTTGGATCGATCCAGAATGTTCCGTGAATCGATCTGATGGTGAAGCTAGATCGATATGGGCCTTGTGTTGGTTCATTCCACACATTTTCCTTTCCTCTTCTGAATTTTCACAATTCGTCCTGAAAACTCCTGAAAGTCCTGAAAAATCTCCAAAATACGTGCATATGCGAATACTAATGCAAAAATTCCTAAAAATCACAAACTTACTAAAAACAACTATAAATGTGAGATATGCACACCTAAAGACCTCAAAATTGATTCTAAATGACTTCTAAAAACCATGAAAATATAGAGTCATCATTGAATCATAGGCTAGTTCTTTGACTTCTCCTATTAATTTTCCCACCAATATAATTGATGCTTTCTTGTAATAGTTAACTGGAATGTTCCTCATCTGCACCCACATCAACATAAACTGTAGGTAGTCCTCCTGCGGTTTTTCCATCCATATGTCTATTATTATCAACCAATCATTATATGTTCAGGGAGCCTTTCTCAACACATCTTCGAGATATTTTTCATATTGAAAGAAGAACTGGAATCGCTAATGCGAGAGAGCAATTGTAACACCCCCGAACCAGACTAGGAATTAGGAGTTAGACCTAGACGGCCCGGAAGCGTTACGTGGATAACCGTAGCCAGCCAACCGAGGATTCAGGAAAAGACTCGTTTACCCAAGCCGTCCAACCACGGACACCCATCCCGCCCGATCTTGGCCTAAGGATTTTCAACCTGTTCCAAGACCGTGCGTTGTGTTAGCCGGGACTAGGCTAATATCATATGAGACCCACTTTCATTGGAAAACATTTCTTTATTGATTTTTAAAAATATTACATAGATAGCTGATCAGGGGCCTAATGCTCTAATCTACTCATTACAAAATATAGTACCTACATGTTTTACAAAAGACAGGAAAATCTACACCAGCGACCTAAGTTACATTCACCCTGTATGGTTTCTTGCTAAGGTTACCTATAACAAAAAGTAGCATCATTCATAATCATATAATTATATTTACATCCTTACTCAACAACACAAGTATAATCAATAATTAACATAATTCCTACACTGCATTATCATTTCTCATATGGAGTAAAACTACTAAAATAATCATGCATAATCATTACTCAACATCATACCTAAAGTGCATTACTAACATATGCATATTCAATAATTATCGCATTAATCAATGTGCATCCCTAACACGTCAAATTCAATCAAGTATTAGCCCAATCAAACAATCAACCAAGTAATAAATTAAGATTATAACGTCCTAGTAATCACTAATCATTCCAGCCTAATAACCATGTTAGTATAATTCTACCAAAAATCGGGCATTATAACAATTTAATAAATTAACTAATTAATCCAATCTAATAACCATGTAAGTATAATTCTACCAAAATTGGGAAAGATAAAGGCCTAATAATCAACTAATCATTCCAGCCTAATAACCATCTAAGTATAATTCTACCAAAAATCGGACATTATAATGGTAAGCGGAAAATGGCTAAGTACAAATTCTAATCCTCAATGGAATATTAATGAAAAGCAAAAAATAAACATTAACCTAACTATGTGCTACTACTACACATGGCCGAACTTACAGTGACTTGGTTAGACTTGGCTCCTGAAAGGTTGCTCCTGAAAGGTTGCTCCTAAAGCTTAAGGAACGTTTCTTTTGGCATGGCTAAGACACCAAGTCACTCCCTTGGGTTGACAATTGGCTCAGTGGACACAAAGATGGCCTAAATGGCCAACATGTGTGCATGAGGCGGAAGGGCTGGCTAAGGACACCTTAAGGGGTTGACACCTTCAACATGAGGTGTAAATGAAGCCCATTAAATTCCCAGGAGGTCGCTATACAACCTGGACAGCAAGCACTCACAAAACAGCCATTTGGCCAAGGTGACACCTAAGGCATTCTAGAAGCATTTAGGAAGCATGAGGTGTAAGCGAAAGTTGGGGGAGCTACTATAGGTTTGACACAATGTCCTTGAATCACTCTTAATCACCTTGAGGTGTCCTAAAGTCGTATGTAGCTTTCAAAACACACCATTTGGTCCAATCATGTCCTTGATACGGAAAACTAGCTAAGCGTAGAAACATCATTTGTGATGCTTCAAGTAGGAGGTGTCCTTGACTCACTCTTAATCATCTCGAGGTGTCCTATACGAGCTATTCGTTTGACCATATTTTGGCAATAACGTCAAAATCACAAAAAATATATCAATTAGTGAGCTATAACCCACAAATTTTTGTCAAAATGACGAAACTTTAAATAAGTTTTAGTATGCTTCCTTAAAATCTCTTTAACAATAAATATATATTGGAACTTGTTAATTATCACTACTACATTAGTTTGACTATGTTTTCGCAATAACGTCAAAATCACTAAAATTATATCAATTAGTGAGCTATAACCCACAATTTTTTGTTAAAATGACAAAACTTGAAATAAGTTTTAGTATGCTTCCTTGAAGTCTCTTTAACAATAAAAATATATTGGAATTTGTTAATTATCACTACTACATTAGTTTGACCATGTTTTCTCAATAACGTCAAAATCACTAAATATATATCAATTAATGAGCTGTAACCCACGATATTTTGTCAAAATGACAAAACTTGAAATAAGTTGTAGTATGCTTCCTTGAAGTTTCTTTAACAATAAAAATATGTTGGAACTAGTTAATTATCACTACTACATTATTTTGACCATATTTTCACAATAACGTCAAAATCACTAAAATTATATCAATTAGTGAGCTATATAACCCACGAATTTTTGTCAAAATGACAAAACTTGAAATAATTTTTAGTATGCTTCCTTGAAGTCTCTTTAACAATAAAAATATGTTGGAATTTGTTAATTATCACTACTACTTTAGTTTGACCATGTTTTTGCAATAACGTCAAAATCACTAAAAATTATCAATTAGTGAGCTACAACCCACGATTTTTTTGTCAAAATGACAAAACTTGAAATAAGTTTTAGTATGCTTTCTTGAAGTCTCTTTAACAATAAATATACATTGGAACTTGTTAATTATCACTACTACATTAGAGAGAGTTTAGGGTTTAGGGTTTACGGCTGCTTTTTGCCCGAGGTTGTCAACATGAAAATTCCATGACATCCATAACACCATTTTTATATTCCTCGTTTAAAAGCTTTTTGTCTGCTTTTATCCTTTCACATCCATCCATGATCGAAAATAGGGAGGAATAGACATCTTTATAAGTTTGTTTGTGGAGTTATGAAATGGAGAGGAGATGTTCGGGTTTTAAATAACTTTTTATTTATAGATTACAGACGGATTATTCGGTCAGTAAATTCGGATGTATCTGTTGGTAACGGCTAACAATGGTTAGTTTATATCGAGAAAATTTATAGACGGATTAGTGATAGAATAAATATGTCAGTAACTACTGACGGGGTTGCAAAATGTCGATGAATCCGTCACTAATTACTCGCGAAGTTATTTTTGTTAGTAAGTCCGTCAGAATATCCCTATTTTCTTGCAGTGAGCAAACAAAATTTAATAAATGGTTCAAATAGATGGTTTAGTCATGTAGTTTTATTCCTGAGGAGGCGGATTCAAAATCAAAATCTTTAATAGATAGGATATCACTTGAAATAGCATAGAAAACGACTTTACTGAGGAAATTGCTCTGTTTCTTGGCCGATCAAAGCCTCTGTGAGTGCTCTTAGCAATGTCCAACCTGATCAATAAAAACATAAACATGACTCAAGCAAACTAGTAAAAATTTGATTTTGTATTCCTTCAACGTCAAATCATTGTATTCCAAATAAAGAATCGAGGAAATAAAAGTCATTGTCGTAAGAGCACGATGATAAAGAGGAAACGATGTGAATCCAAAAGAGAAGAAGGTAAAGAGTGGTAAATAGATTGGCAAGGATGGCATAGCCGCTAATTTGAAGGAGTTTTTATTCAGACCAATGATGGAATATGAAGAGATTTTTGGGAAAATTATAGTAACAGCTCCTTTTATTTTTTAAGACGGGTGGATGTTCTTAATTGGTGTTTATGTTAGAATTTTTTGGTATACGTGAAAACATAGAATTGTTCATAGATTGTTAAATGTAATATACTTGTCAAAATGAAAAGGCTTTAGGGTGGTACTTCATCGTCATCATCATCATCGTTTTAATAGTAAGGTATAAATTTATAATTTGTTTCAAATAAGAAAATTTGTGGAAAAAGAACATTCAGCGAATTCATCCATTTAATTCAAATTAAACATTTATCATACGGCGACGATAAAAATATTATATTCTTCAAATCACGCTTAATACACGTAGGCAATCACACAATTAAAAAGAAACTTCCAAAACCCAAATAAATTAATAAAAAGATCATGAAATAACTCACAACATTTATTTATTAATGTAGCATCACATTCATCACATATGCCTTTGTAATCGTTCTTCTTAATTCTTTCCATCAACAACAGGAGGGTTAAGCTCCTCCCATGCCTCGATCCAGTCAAGCATCGCATCTGCCAACTTCTCAAAGTAAGGATCCACTTTAGCTAGCTTTTCCTTTGCCATCTTCGAGAGCTCAATATAACATTTAGCTGCAGTGTCAGATTCTTTAGAGAGACGAAGGTTTTGGAAGAAAGGAACCATATCTTCTTGCCAATGGAGTCCCTTATGTTCTTTCTTTAAGTTCACGAATGGGTTACTCGCTTTGCTGTGCCACAAATAAGGTAGACCAGTCTTGACCCCAAACCCTAAGTGGTCACACACCACTTTGGCTGCCCAACCGGCCCACATATCATCGTACCGGGAAATGGGTTGGCCTTCACCCATAAGACCAAAATACATAGCCGGTCCAATAAGCTCTCTGTTGAAAGCAAGATTCATACCACACATTGGATATAACACTCCTTTGGGAATTGTCATCACTGCATCTACATATCTGCAAGGGCTATTGTAGCGTTTTATATCCAAGTTATAAATACATAACAGAATATAAAAACCTCAACTTTTACATCACACAGAATTCTAAATAATGTTTTTATATTTTAAAACTAAACCGCAGAAAATAAATGGGATTAATTGAATATTGTATGGCATTTTTAGAATTTATATTTTTGAGAATATACTTAAACTTTATGTACTAAACTTAAAATTAGTTTTATATAACAGAATCGAACCAAGAACACAAAAAAAAAAAAAAAAAAAAAAAAAANATCTAACCGGATATCTGTTACCAATATAAAATATTTTTTTTAAAAAAAGCAAGGATGCATATTTTGACCTGGTGTTGCGTTCACAAGGCTTGACAAGTTGTGTTGGAGCATCATAATCAGGGATATTGAGCCAGAGCCCATGAGAGATTGCGGTTTTGACTCCTTCCCTTAAACTGAAAGGATATCCTCTCACGAAGTCGGTTCCATCCCTAAAAGGATCATAGAGAGTGTTGAAGTAGTGAGGTGTTGAAGGTGTCTCAAGGTTCTTTATGTGTTGAGCTATCACATTTATCTCTTTTCCACTTGGATCCTTAGCCACCTTTTTTCCAGATTAACAAGGATGGTGTTATATGATGAATATACATATAAATATGTAATCAATAGTAAGGTTCAGACCCAGTAACCTAAACCAGGACTCAGGGTCCAAAACTATTAGAGCCTAATTTAATTCTTTTTCATATATATATATATATATATATATATATATATATCACCAAGGGCACACTTTTTTTTTATTATTATAGTAATAAAGATCATGGACCGTCCTTGAAAGTTAAGAATGAAATAATAAGAGACTTACAAAGCAATCATCATCAATGGTATAGATATACTTCTTTTTGGAAACCATGAATCCGAAACAACGACATCCACCATCCTTATAAGAGATACAATTAGCTTTAGGACCAAGGATCCTGTTAATATCATTGCGGTTATAGAGCTCGTAGTCATAACCTTCAGGAACTTGGATCTTGATCGAAGGATCTCCATCTTGGACAATGATCAAGTGATAATTCTTGAAAAATGGCCTCCATTGTTCTAGAAAGTCTAGGCTCCTAATGGTTGGGATCACAATATCAAGATCGTCCTTTAAAGGTGTCGCTTCGATAGCTTCGAGGTTGTAGCCAGCCATTTTTGTGTGTGAGTTCAAGAGTTAAATACTTGTTTTTGTTTGAAATGTTTGTTTTTGAGTGAAATGGGTTAAGGTTTATATAAAAAGATTCAAGAGGTGGGTTGTAAATTGTAGTTGTGTGAATATTGTAACCACTACGATCGAAGACTATAGGTTAAAACTCGTTATCGACACTACAATATCTATGGTCTTTCGTATAAGTTTCTCTCATCTTTTGTCATATTGCTTAAAAGTATACAAGTATTTGTACAGAACATTTATTGATGTTAAACTCTGTTTTTGTACAAAGGGTATCCAAATGAACCATTACCTTAAAAGGGGACACTCATCATAACTGTTCGTATAGATGTTGGTAATAAATAAATAATACAAAACTAAATAAATATCTTACGTTTAACCAACAAATTAGAAAACTTCCTTGATTGTAACATTCTTTATTAACACTTTTATTGTAATTGGTTAAGTTGAACATCAATATACAGCTTGAAATTTGAAAATGATGGACTCGAGGAACGAATGAACGTATTGTTAAATGACTTACCACCGTTAACATGTCGTGTTTGTGCAATTTCTCTTGCTAAACTTTTTCTTCTTTCGTCTTAAAACCCACAAGACCCGATTCATAATCATCCCCTATAACGCGAGATTTCGCAACTACAAGAAAGCACGCCTTAACTTACGGACAATTTCGTCACTAATCCGTCATAAATCAGTGTTTTGATGGATTAGTAATGAAAACGGTACTTTAGTTCTAGCGCGTTAGTAATAAAATCCGTCAGTAATTCTGTAAGTAATAATGATGGAATTACTAACAAAACGTTATTGACGGTTATAATCCGTCAATAATTATGTCAGTAATGTGTAAGTAACTAGTGATGAATTTATTGACGGACTACTAATAGATTTGGGTTTAACTAAATAAAAACATATATTATATATATGTTAATTGATTATTAATTGATTAATCATAAAAATATTTAAATAAAATTAAAATATTTATAAAATTCTAAATATTCATAAAATTCTAAATATTCATAAAATCTTAAAATAGTCATAAAGTACAACAAGAAAATAATGTAATTAGGTAAACGTCGGTAAACTCAGTCCATGATGGCTTGAATCTGAGCTTGCATCCGAGCTTGGTGAGCTTAGAATTGAGCGTCTCGCTCGAGTTGCGTACGAAAAAATCGAGGTAGAGGGGTTGAAAAAACCGTTCTTGGAACTCCACGCCCAAAATAACTGTCGTAATCATTGAGATTACGATTATCTTAAATTAATATATATATATATATATATATTAATAAATTGATATATATGATCTATATATATATATATATTAGAATTTTACATTCATTTTTGTAATTTAAATTATATTATAAATATAGATTTTGAAAATGATATAGTTTTTAAAGTATATAATTTTGAATTTCAAAACTCATAACTTCATAAACATATCTACTAAATTTTAAAAATTACTAAAAATAATCTAAACAATCCAAAAGTTACTAAACCCTAAATTCATAGAAAATTATCAAATTCATCAATACTCAACAATCAAAACCCTAAATTCATAAAAATCATAACAAATCATCAAATCTATCAATACCCAACAATGAAAACTCTAAAACTAAAATCATCAAATTCATATCAAATCATAAAATCTATCAATACCCAACAATAATCCAAAACAAACCAAACAACTCATTCAAAACATAATATAACAACCCTAAATTCATCAAAATCAATCAACTTTTCCAAAACCATATCTAACTCATAAATCCTAAAAACACCGTTCAAATTCTTCCAAAACAACTTCAATCAACCTAAATCAACATAAGAATCAGAAATTTATTAGCCATTTTTAGGTGAGAAATTGCTGATTTGTGAAGGAATCGTTGATTTTGTCTTTGTATCTCGCAGCAAGAAAAAGGAAAAAAGTGTCTTGTCTTTTCTTAAAAGTAGATATAACTGACGGAAATTTCCGTCACTTTTCCGTCATTTAAAAAATTTTGAATTTTTGCGGATTTCCAAAATTTTGGGAAACCGAAATGCGGCAAAAATACTTAGATGTGTTAGTAATATGTAAGTAATTATTGACGGATACTGATAAATCTTAATATTTTCCATCAATAATCCATTAGTAATTGGTAAATATGGTTTAGGGGTTCTTTTAAGATATGTTTTTTATAATTAGTTAGTAGGATTACAAATAAAAATGAATGATAAGACATTTAGTATTACAATATATTAGTAATCGAACATAATTAAAAATGAATATATTAATTTTAAGTAATTTCAATACCTAAGTTAAAGCTCTTATATGATTTAAAACCGGTTCAGTTACAATGAACATATTAAACAAAATTTATAAAAATGCAGAACGCATATTTTTGTAAATTTGTTTTAATGTTGAAACATGTCAATTGATCAATTATTATGCTTACAATGATTATTTAATTGTACAAATATTAAAAATATGATTATGATTTAAAACCACAAATTTAAAATTTCTGACGGTTACTAACAAATTTAATTTTCGTCAGTAATTTTTCCATTTGTTTTTAGAATATTAACATTTGTCGATTTTTATTGAATTCTAAAAATATTACAACATTTAAATTTTTTAAAATTTTTAACTTTTAAATATTACAAATTAATATACTTTAATCTTGTAAAATGCTATAAAATTTGTAAAATGTAAACATTGTAAATTTATAATTGTATAAAATTGTAGAAAAGTTGTAAATTTAAACCTATTAATTTGTATTATTTAAAAGTTGTAAATTTAAAATCTATATGTTTTAATAATTTTAAAATTGAATAAAAATTGACAAATGTTAATTTGTTAAAAATAGAAAGTTACTGATGAAATAAAATCCGTTAGTAATTTTTCATTTTTTTAACAAATTGACATTTGTCAAGTTTAATTGGATTCTAAAAGTATTACAACATTTAAATTACTAAATTTACAACTTTTAAATATTCCAAATTAATAATTTTTTATTTTATTAAAATGTTTTCGAAATGTTGTAAGATGTTAAAAAAAATTTAAAATGTAAGCATTGTAAATTTATAATTTTATAAAATGGTAGAAAATTTTTAAATTTTAAATTCAATTAATTTTTAATATTTAAAATTTGTAATTTTAAAATTTATAAGTTGTTATATTTTTATAATTAAATATAAATTGACAAATGTTAATTTTGTTACAGAAAACTAGAAAATTAATGAAAGATTTTACTGATTTTACTGAAGGATTTTACTGATGGATTTCAAATCCGTAAGTAGTTACTGATGGAAACTAAGGCCTTGATTGTTTCATGGTTTTTCAATAATTTTTGGTTTTAGTTTTTTAAAAACCAAAATTTTAGCCAATCAAGATTTTGCATAAATGGTTTCCCTATATTTTAGGGAAACTAGTTTTTCAATATTTTATCAATTTTCAATCAAAAACCAAAAACCACTTATTTTTGGATTTTTTCAATAAAATACCATGTACGTGCAGTTGTTTTTTTCTTTTTCAGTTTTTTTATTATATATTCAAACAGTTACCATTAATTATATAGGAGAAAAAAATCACAAAATCTTCTTGCAAAAATACCATATTGCTACCAAAATTTTTTTCCAGAAAGTTTGGGATAATTATTAAGGCTATGAATGTTTGTTGGTTTTTGGTTTTTAGTTTTTTGTTTTTGGCTTTTGATTTTGGATTTTGATTTTGCAGGTGATTTTAGATTTTACAAAACTTGAATGATAGTTTCTGGTTTTTATTGTTAATTTTTG
>OVBE01011930.1:0-13779 GCA_900406425.1 Iberis pinnata
GTCCCTTGTAAGTACTAATGTTTCACATGAGCTTCCTAGTGGTATGTCTGAACTTTTTCAGGAATACAATGACATATTTCCAGAGGAGATTCCACACGAATTACCACCAATCCGAGGCATAAAGAATCATATTGACTTTGTGCCAGGATTGGCTTTGCTAAACAGACCCGCTTATCGTACTAATCTAGTGGAGACAAAGGAGCTGCAGAAACAAGTAGAAGAGCTGTTCAGTAAAGGCCATATCCGAGAGAGTCTAAGTCCCTGCGTTGTTCCAGTCTTACTAGTGCCAAAGAAAGACGGATCTTGGAGGATGTGTGTAGAATGTAGAGCTATCAACAACATCATTGTCAAGAATCGACATCCAATCCCAAGTCTAGATGATATGTTGGATGAGCTATGTGGATCAACAACATTCACCAAGATTGATCTCAAAAGCAGTTACCATCAGATCCGCATGAAGGAAGGAGACGAATGGAAGACATAGTTAAAGATAAAGCCTAGACTCTATGAATGGCTAGTCATGCCATTTGTCCTAACCAACGCGCCTAGCACATTCATATGCCTCATGAATCACGTTCTTAGGGCTATTATCGGAGTATTCATGGTGGTTTACTTTGATGATATCCTTGTTTATAGCAAGAGTTTGGCCGAACACTTAATTCATCTCAAATCTATTTTGACGTTTTAAGGGCAGAGAGCCTCTTTGCTAATTCAGCCAAGTGTTGTTTTGTACTAACGAAGTTATATTTTTTAGGTTTTGTAGTTAGTGAATATGGAGTAAATGTGGATGAGGACAAGATTAGAGCCATTTAAGACTCGCTGAGTCCAAAGAATGTAGGCAAAGTCCGGAGCTTTCACGGCTTAGTCGTATTTTGTAGGCGATTTGTCAGAGACTTCAACACTATAGTTGCACCTCTTGCAGAAATGATAAAGAAGGATGTCGGGTTGAAATGGGGAGATGCACAGGAAAAGGATTTCCAATCCTTGGAAGAGAAGCTTATCAATTCTCCCTTAATCTATTTGCCTTATATTTTGAAAACGTTTGAGATTGAATGCGGTGCTTCTGGTGTAGGTATATGTGCGGTTTTGACTCAAGACAAGAAGCGCGTGGTATACTTTAGTAACAAGCTAGGTGGTTCAACTCTGAACTATCCCACTTATGACAAGGAACTTTATGCGCTAGTCCGAGTTTTGCAAACATGGTAGCATTATCTCTGGCCAAAGGAGTTTGTCATCCACACCGACCATTGAAACATCTCAAAGGACAACCAAAGCTTAATAAAAGGCATGGTTTCTGGATGGAATTCATTGAGATGTTTCCTTACGTCATAAAGTATAAGAAAGGTAAGGACAATGTTGTAGCCGACGCATTGTCCCGGAGGTACACCTTAAATTCAGTACTTTCGTCTAAGCTTATTGGTTTTTAAATGATTAAGGACTTGTATGAGTCTGATTCTGATTTTAAAGAAGTTTATGTGAAATGTACTAAGTTTTCTTTTGATAAGTATTATAGACAGGACGATTATCTCTTCTTTAGCAAACGGCTGTGCATTCCTAATAGCTCAATCCGAGAGGTTCTTATCTGAGAAGCTCATAGAGGAGGATTAGCTGGAAATTTTGGCGTTACTAAGATGCTACTTGGGATACAAGCTCGGTTTTACTGGCCAAACATGAAGAAAGACGTAGAGAAGGTTTGTTCTAGGTGTGCCGTGTGCAAAATGGCTAAGAGTAAAGTGCATCCTTACGGTTTGAATACTCATCTCCCTATTCATTCTCAACCTTAGACTGAAGTTTAGATAGACTTTGTGATTGGCTTACCTCGAACCAGAAATGGTAGAGATTTAATTTTTGTAGCTGTTGACATGTTTATCAAGATGGCTCACTTCATAGCTAGCCACAAGAAAGATGATGCAGTGAGCGTAGCCAACCTGTTCTTCAGAGAAGTCGTGAGACTACATGGAATGCCACAAGTCATTTTTCTGACTGAGACACCAAGTTCCTGAGCCACTTTTGGCACACACTTTGGGCCAAGCTAGAAACGAAGTTGTTATTCTCTACAACGTGTCATCCTCATATGGATGGATAGACCGAAGTGGTAAACCGGTCTCTTTCTACTCTTTTACGCGCCATGGTGAAAAGCAATCTCAAATCTTGGGAAGAATGCTTTCCACATATTGAGTAGGCATACAACCACGCTAAGCATTCTTCTACCTTATTTTCTCCTTTTGAAATCGTTTATGGATTTAATCCAAGTTCACCTTTAGACTTGATCCCTTTGCCTTTAAGTGAAAGATGCAGTTTAGATGGAGAAAATAAAGCTGAAGAGATTCGTAAATTCATGCAAAGGCCAAGGAAAACATAGAGAAGAAAACTAAACTTTATGAGAAATACGCCAACAAAGGCCGCAAGGAGATGGTCTTCGAAGTAAGAGATCTTCTCTGGATTCATCTATATAAAAAAGTATTTTCCCACAGAGAGGAAGTCCAAGCTGATGCTGCGAGTAGATGGACCGTTTGAAGTTATCCAAAGAATCAACAACAACACCTACCGTCTCGACTTAAAGGGGAAGTATCAAACTTCAAGTTCTTGTAATATTTCTTATATGATCCCTTATGTTGCATATACAAATTTGAGGAAAAATCCTCTTCAAGAAGGGGAGGATGATATGATCGTGGCCAACTCTAAAGAGGAAGAACCAAAACCTAAGCTTGAACCAGAACTTGAAGGAAGGATCACTTGGTCCAAATCAAAGGAGCTAGCCAAGAAGATTCATGCCATGATTCATGCAGACTCCAAAGCAGCCATGGATGTGTTCAATATCTTCAAAGCCAGCCAGTCTGAAGAACCAGGTAACTGTGGAGTACCAACGCAAGAGGTTTCATGAGTTATGCCATTAGAAGCGAAAAACGACGATAATGCCAAGAATTCAGAACCGCTATCACTTTGTACGATTTTTGACCTTTTTTTATCAAATTGGCGGTTAACTAGAGCCAGAAAATTCAGAATATTAGTTCTAGTAACAGACTTTTCAAGTTGTAAATAAATCCAATTTGCACGGGGATAGTCATCAACAATTGTAAGAATTATCGAGAACCGCAAATCGCGGTAGTTTGATACGGACCCCATAAATCATAATGAATTAAATCTAAAATTTCTAAAGCCTTTGTATTACTCAAGGGAAAAACATTACATGTTCGTTTTTCTCTAATGCAAACATCACAAATCTTTGAATCAAACAAAGAACTACAAAATTCATAGGTAGGAAACAGTTTCATAGCAGTCGATGAGGGGTGTCCTAAATGCCGATGAAGTAAATCCACTGATGGTGTATCAAGAGTTCTCATTGCACAAACAATTGTAACACTCCGGAAAAAGTATAAGCTATGAATAAGCTCACCCGCTCCATTCAACATCTGTGTGATGTGGTCCTGGACAACACAAAGACAGTCATAGATTTGGAAAAGACCACCACTATCTTTCGTGATTTGGGAGAGTGAGATAAGATGATACTGTATATCCTCGACTAAGAATACATTATGTAATTATAGATGAGAACCAAGTCAAACATAACCACATTTATTGGTTGCAATATATCGACCATCGTGCAGTGTAATAGAGAACGGAGACATTGGCAGGATATGAGTAAGAAAACCAGCATTACTGGTCATATGATTCGTAGCTCCAGAATCTATAATCCATGATTCAATAAAAGATTTACATGAGAGGTGAGAAACACGAGAGTCATGGTTGTTCAAAAGAGAGACAACAATGCGCCATTGCTGATCATTAAGCCCACTAAATTCGATTTGATATGAACCTGTAATAGGACTCACATGAGCAGATATAGAAGAAGAACCAAAGACATTATGAGCTTGAGCAACTTCACGACTGATAGTAGGATTTGTAGGGTCAATTCATATTACACTATCATGCCATTGTAGTATAATATGTGTCAATCCAATCAGGTCTAGTTATAAACCACTCTAGATAAAATCGAGTCTACTAATTCAAGCCAAGTAAAATAAAAAGGGATTAACTAACAGTCCTAACAAGCAAGCATAATGAAAATAAAACAGAACATAAGAGCTATCATGCATCAATCAAAAACTAAGGAGTAAACAACAAGCATTTTAAAAACAAGGAAAAAGATGGTACTAGAAATGCAATCAAAGAAAACAGTTCCTAAGGATGGGGGTAATTGATTAGAAATCCTTCTTTATCTATCTAGATTTCTAACATACCTCAAAAAAGAGCTATCCCTAGACAACAGATTCATAAACAACCAAATTCAATCTCTTGATAGATGATCTCAAACTAAGCAATATCCAGATCTAGCTCTCGTTAATGGAACACTACCTAGCAGGCATCAAGAGACAATCTATTAAAGTCAATAAACACCCTAGACAACCAATCTCTTAGGCTATGAATGTAAATCTCTGAAATCACCTTGTTCAGGCAATTCATCGGACACCTTTTGGGTGCGCAAATTCCTAAGTTCATATTTCAGCCGGTTAGAGGGAAATAAGCATTAAGAAAAATGAAATAGAAGGGATCTATGAACAATCAAAATTAGACACCTCGGAGAAATAAGGGTCCTACACTAATCTACCCCATCCTTATAAACCTAGGAAATTAGCCATTTCGTATATTTTTAATTTTATAACTCATGCAGTCAATAAAAATAACTTAGCCATTTCGTTTATTATAAAAAAATAATAATAACCCAACCGAATGATAATTGTTATCACCGAGGCAAATGATGTCTTACTAGTACTATGCAGCTATGATGGGATAATACGTTTTTGAAGTCAAACCCTATGCTTATTATGTCAGCTTTTATGTCATACTATTAGGCAGCTATGACGGGACGATAAAGTCAATCTCTTTCTATGCCGCGGATAATTTGATTTTACGAGGCGTGTAATGATGCGGGAATACGAAAAATCATGACTCTTCTATTTATTATAAGGGAAAAATGCCAAAATAATCCCGAACTTTCAAATTTAGGCCAAAAAAATCTTGTACATTTTAGTGAGTCATTTAAATCACAATATTTTTATATGAAGTCATTTAAAGAACCAATTACAAGTTGACTTGGCTATATTAAACATGTAGTTAGTCAACCGTTATCTCAAACTAACACTGTAAACTAAACTGTTAACCTATCGTTAAAATAAAGTTAATGACCTTTGTTTCTTTAGTGTTTTTTCTTTGGCTACTTGTAAAATTGTAGAGACGAAATCTTAATATAGATGAGGAATGCTAGATTACAGGCTTCGTAGTGGAGAGGGAACGACGAAACCCTAAAGAAGGTGTTGATTTGACCAAATCCAACTTCAAGATGCTGACTATTGCAGATCCAGAGAGAGTGTTACATGAATTTGGAGATGGATTGTTCAAGGGGAAAGAGAGACTTATGTGTGTCGGTTAGCCACTCGTGGACGTCATATTTACCACTCGAAGAGTTTCCCTGTATATTTTTGTCGGTTTATGGTGTGCTTGATTTAGTCGAAGTTTGTAACATAATTAAGAATTATTATAAAATATGAGAGATTGTCTTCATTATAATCTCTCTCTGTTTGTAGAATCACTAATTCACTACAATGAAAGAGTTGAATTGATTAAACAAAGACAATCTCAAAGCTTCTACGACAAAGCGCCCAAGCTTCTCGTTTGAGATTTGTGTAAATTTGAATTTAGGGAAGAGCATTTGCATTGGTCAGGAGATTTGAGAATTTTTAAGTCACTTTTTGTTTTGCCTCTCTTGTAGACTATAAGCAGGAACATGAGATGGAAATTGAAGCTTTTGAAGCTATACTTATGGACGAGTTTAAAGGGACTTATTTTTATTTTGTTCCCTCTTAAGATTTTAGGTTCCTTGTATGTTCATCATTGAGCTGTTTGTGTATTTTAACAGAAATTGTATCTAGTAAAAGTGGGCTTAATACTTCGAATCCATGCTTTCAGATAACAGTGACTCCTCAGGTAGAGAGATCTTCAGTAACTTCATCACACTTTTTTTTCCCCTGCAATTTCTTTTAGTTATATGATATTATGATTCAGTGATTAATTTTAGCCATATCGTACCAGTAATGCCTTAATTTCTCAATTTAATGTATCACCTTTTTGGGTTTTGTCGTTCCCTATGTACTACGAATATTTACTACGAAGCCTGTAATCCAGCATTCCTCATCTACTAAGATCTTGTCTCTACAATTTTACAAGTAGCCAAAGAAAAAACACTAAAGAAACAAAGGTCATTAACTTTATTTTAACGTTAGTTTAAGAGTTGGGTTAACAGTGTTAGTTTGGGATAACTGTTGACTAACTATGTGTCTAAAATGGCCAAGTTAACTTGCAACTGGTTCTTTAAATGACTTCATTTGAAAATATTGTGATTTAAATGGCTCACTAAAGAGTACAAGCTTTTTTTGGCCTAAATTTGAAAGTTCGGGATTATTTTGGCATTTTTCCCTTTATTATAATAAAAAATTATGTGAATTTGAAGCGATGATTATCTCTCTATTTATTTTTCTGTTTCTCTCTTTATTTGCAAAAAGCTTCTCAACCTCTCTCTTAATCTTTCTCTCTGACGTTTTTGACAAATAGTAAGCATGCAATCAATCTCTTACGATTTCCATAGTAAAAACCCTAAACCACTAAAAGATAAATGATTAAAAACTGTAATGATTCTGCTTTATCTTTTAGGAAGAAGTCTGGCTCGGACTGGATCATCGAGTCGGGCTTGAGCGGGTGATCGAGCCCATTTGGCTCGGGTGAGATCGAGTCCGGCCGAATGTAGAGGTCGAGTGGCTTGATGTAGATATCGAGTGGCACGTCGAGTCGACTTGGCTGTGTTGGGTTCGAGGTGAGATCGAGCCGGCTTGGTCGCGTGATCAAGGCAACTTTTTCCTTGGTCGAGTCGGTGAAGATGGGCTCGATGAGCTGTGGCCGAGTGAAACTCGACGTGTAGTCGAGTCGGGTAAGATGGGATCGATAAGCTATGGTCGAGTCGGGTCTTGGGCTCTGCTCGAGTTCGTCTGGCCTTGATATCAGGTCCGACTTTGGGTCATGCACTTCTTTCTCCTTCTCCAAATTCCCGTTATGTCCTGAAAATTCCCTAAGTTCCTGAAATATCTCCAAAATGTACATGTATGCGAATGCTAATGCATAACTACCTAAATATGCAAACTTACTAATAAAGACCTATGAATGCAACATGTTAACATCTAAATAAACCTTAAATGATGATAAATGACTTCCTAAAACATGTAAAATGCAAAGACATAAACTCCCCCAAACTAAATCATTTCTTGTCCTAAAGCAAGTAATTCATAAGCCTAGAAGAGAAGTTTGAAAATGGGAACTCATAACCAAAATATGCTGATAAAATAGGGAATATCAGTGTCCAGGTTACTAATTCTAGAATGCAATCCCCATCTCAACTTACTTAAAAACTTTAGCCATACTCATCAAAGTTCAATTCAGATCAGTTCCCTACCTCCACAATGCATCAAATCCATTTATCTCTTTAAGATTCATTAACAGAAGTCCTAGATCAAGTTATGCACATTCATTGAACTCATTTGGCTAAGGGACTGGTTAAGGGAAAAAATGGCCCCTTCATGCATTGGTTAACATTTCAGAGCAAGGATCTCTCAAAAAGGGAATGAGCTTTAGTAGAATTCTAAAGGTAAGAACACTTAGATGCATATAAGAACAGAATATCATCTTTACCCAAAGTCGCTAAAGCTAAAAAAATTTCTGATTCTGAACCTAGTAGGAGATCCTAACTCTACCCTTTTAAAGTTCAAAGTGATCTTCGTGGTTCACATTTTTCCCTTTTTCATCTTTCCCTTAAAAATTCTTAGGAGAGGTTTCTTTGTTTATCAACTTCTACCAGATTGGAGATTTCCTGATTTTAGCACCTATGATTTCTAATCTTTTTCGTTTTCACTAACTTCTTGGGTCTTTGCCCTTTTTCTTATCATTTACTTTTTTTTTTTGCACAAACCATACATTTCATATCCTTTCCCCCCAAATTCTTTACTAGACCATTATGTTTTCTTTTATTTTTCTTTCCTCTCCTAAGGTTCATAACCATTCCCCTTCCGTTTACCAATTCCAAACATGTTTTTCTCTTTTTCAAACCAACCCTAATACCCAGAATCGAATCCCACCTAGTCCTATCTAGTCCAAAAAGCGTGAACTAGAACTACATGAGATTTCATTCCTGTCAGTTCAAACCTAACACTTTCACACTTTCTATCAAGCTCATTCCATAAAAAGACCTAACACTTAGTAATTGATAAATGGCTTGCAAGAAGGTAAAGTTCAAGGGTGGGAAGTCTATTTGGATTAACAAGAGTGGTAAAACGATAGAAGATAATCCAAATATGTATATACTACCCATGAGTTCAAATCCAGTGCATAAACACTATAATTAAATGTCAAGTTTAGGTTCCAATAAGTAGAGATAAATTTCATATCACAGCATGCTTCATAAAAGAAAGGATCATGCAATTTGACATTCCAATTATGGTGCAGTCTTAGTTCAGAGTTAATCTGAATGCATTAGACAACTAATAACTAGGGCATTGATACTACCTAAGGAAAAAACATGCTTACAAGGTTGCTATCATCCTAGTTCCCTATGAAAATTCAATTGGAAAACTTAAACACAATCCTAACAAGATAAATGCAACTACATGATCACTCTGTTTTTTAAAACGATTTTCAAAAAAAAAATTCAAATTCTATGCCTTAGATGTTATGCATAAATAGAGTTTAAGAAACACAAACAAAAACTTCATTAGATAGAAAGCCCCTAAATCCTCCCCCAAACTTAATCTACACAGTCTCTTGTGTAATTTAAATTTTTAGGAGAACTTAGGGGTAAGACAGGAAACAAAAGCATAAACACACCAAATCATGCATAAGTAGAAAACATAAACAAATTAAATGTAACGGATCAGACAATGGTCTTTTGAAGATGGACCTTGGAGGGAGTGGTTTGGAGGGTTATCAGAACGTTATTTCTGGTGTGTCATTGCTGAAAAGATGTCCCTTGTGTTGGAGGTGTCAAGGTGAGGTTTGTGGAGGTGAAGTAAAGTGGTGGAATCTTTGGAAAGGGTTGAGAAGACATTCCTTTGTCTTCATGTAGTGTGGGTAAGGGAAGTTTAAGAGAAAGTGTTAATCAAGTGGGGAGGCAATGAGGGTGACAAAGGGGTGTTGATGCATTGAAACGCAAGCATATGTTTCTAGCTTGATCAACGCTTGGTCCAGCTCGATCAAGATAATCGGCCTCAATCAGAAACCTGTTACGGACTCAAAGAAAATTCTTCTCGGCCTTGATTTGAACTTTTATTGGCGTGATTAGATTTTATTTTGGGCTCGATCAAAGCTTCTCCGAGCTTGATGAAATCTTGTCTTGGGCTCGATAGGAAAAGTGCTTCGAGCTTGATCATAAAATGTTTTGGTTGAGCTTGCTTGTAACTTCCTCTTTTCCTTATACCAAGTGTCCTTAATACGATCAATGTACCTAAAACACCCAAAACCAAAATAAAAACTTAAATGCGTCATAAGAAAAAACTAAACATGAATTTAAAAGAAAATTTTTATGTACAAGTATAGACATGAGACTTCCTCTCAAGTGAGCTTGTTTAAAGTCACTAAGCTTGACTTCCTGTTTTAATTTTATTGACCATGAGACGATTCTCCAAGGAGAACCGAGGTTCTATCACCATGTTTTCTTCCTGAACTTATCCAACCAACATTGTTTCGGTTGGCTTGGTAGTTCACTTTTGACTCATTATCAGGTTCCAAAACAAGTGTGATTGTTCCATCTGGTAGAACCTCCTTGATTATGAAGTTCTTAGAGCATTATGGGTTTACATTCTCAGGATAGTGCTCGAGCATTGGGTTAAGTAGAAATACTTGATCACCACTCTTGAGGTCTATTATTGGGGTTTGAGGCTCAAAACTATTTCCAGAAGAAGTTATGCCTGAAGTGGGTTGCTTAGGTGGGCTTTGCTCAAACTGGTGCTTGCGCTCAGATTCTGCTTCTTCTGAAATAAGCAGTTTTCTCACTCTAATTGCCAACCTCATATTGTTTGTTTCTCTAATTCTGCACTCCCAAATACCTCTTGATGTTCTGAAGCCTTGTTCGGGTCCTTCATCAACTCGTACTCTAATGAATCACTGGTTGAGTTCCCGTCTTCATGTTTGTCCTCATTCCTCTCCTTGATATAGAATAGCTGACATTGGATTGTAGGCTTCTTTGTCTTGTCCTTTATGTTGAAATTCATCTTTGGATCATTCCCCATGTTCAGCTTGATGTTGTCCTTCTTTACATTGGTCATAGCTTTGACCGTAGCTAAAAACGGCTTTCCCAGGATTAATGGAACTTTTGGTTCCTTATCCACATCCAAAACCACAAAGTCTTTGGGTATCTATACACTTCCAATCTTGATAGGAAAGTTCTCCAAAAGGCCATTAGTGTTCCTAATGGATCTGTTTGCCAAAATTAGAGATATGTTGGAGGTTTTATACTCATTGAACCCCAATTTCTTGGCAACAGAGAGAGGCATCATGTTGATGGACGCTCCTAAATCACATATGCATTTGTTGAAGGTCAGTGGACCTAATGAGCATGGTAGAGTAAATGAGTCAGGGTCTTCTTTCTTCTCTGCTATTATGGCATTGCATTCATCATTTTGTATCGTCATTTCTTGAGCTTCACCTTCCTTCATGGATTTCTCAAAGATTTTTGGGTATGTTGCCATTATCTCCTTTTTGAACCGTGATGGGAATGAAAACCTTGGGATATAAGGTGCTGGGATGTAGGATGTTTCCTTCTCCTTTGAAACAAATAACTTTTCACCAAGAACAGGCTTGGCTCTTGCAGCTGACTCTGGTTGCGTCCATATCAAGGAATCAGTTTTTGCAAAATCTCTATTTCCAGCTCGATTTAAGCTCAAATCCCCCTCCCCCAAACTCGAACGACACTGTCCTCAGTGATGTCAGTAGGACAAGTGTGAGAAGAAAGGTCATGGGTACTCCCCAAGAAGATGGCATTGACGTATGCATAGTCCTTTGGGTTTTGTATGGCCTTTCCCGGAATTTAGCCATTTGTTGTTGGAGGAGAAATAGAAGTGGAAGCATACTTGCTTTCCAAAGAAATAACCCTCAATTTAAAAACTTCAATCTCTACAGAGAGGGTGTTGAAAGAGGAGTCCATCTTGTGGTGGATATCACCTAGTTTCTTAGCTGTTTCCATTGCACCATTCCCTTGACCCTGAAGAAGTTGTTGCAGCAAAGCGTCCATATTAGATTGTTGTGGTGGAGGTTGTAGAGGTGCACTACCAAGAGGGGTACCAACTTGTTGGTGCTGCTAAAAACCATCATGTGGTTGTTGCTGAAAACCACCATGTGATTGCTGCTTGGGAACAAAACCACGATTCTGAGCATAATTGATGAAGGGTTGGATATTTTTCTACTGCTGTGGGGGATGAACTTGATTATGAGGGTTGGCGATGTTGTTGCTACGGTAGGAGAGATCAGGGTCATTCGAGTAGTTAATGAAACCCTTGTTAGATCCACCTTGATTCTGAACATAGCTAACCTCCTCATGTTGGTCAGTCTCCTTAGCTTGGAGCTGAACCCGCTATTCCTCACTAATGAAGTGAACATGTGGCTACTGTCCAATAAGGAGCTTAAGCAGTTTTTCATTCAGAGCCTTTATGTCACGCCGAGTTTTGTCATCAGAATCATTGTTGCCCCATGGAGTTCAATAATAGCCTTTAGAGTATACCTCATCAGACCATGCCAGATTTTCAACAAGTTCCCATCCCTCTGCGGCATTTTTGTTAAGAAAATTTCCATTGTTAGCTGTGTCGAGAAGCATCCTGATCTTCGGCAGTGTTCCTCTGTAGAGGGTACTAAGGAGGGATTCCTTGCTGAAACCATGATGGGGACACTGTAGGGTATACCCTTGAACCTTTCCCATGCTTCGCAGAATGTTTCGGCATTCCTTTGCAAGAAATCAGAGATATCATTCCTTAACCTTTCTGTCCATGATGTAGAGAAGAATTTGGCAAGAAAATCCTTCTTGCAGTCATTCCAGGGTGTGATGGAATTATGAGGTAGAGCCTTCTCCCAATGGTGTGCTTTTTCACCCAAAGAGAATGTGGGAAAAGGCGGAGTTTGAAAGCGTCCTCACTTAATCCATTTATCTTGGTAAGATTGTAGAGTCTGTCAAATTCGTCAAGATGATCCAAGCGGTCCTCCATTGGCAGCCAATGAAACTTGTTCACCTGAACCATCGCTATCAAGCTGTGCTTGATTTCAAAATTGTTGTTGTTCATAGCTGGTGGAGCAATCCCATGGCGTTGAGTGTGGATGTTGGTTGCATTACCAGCACCAATAGGTTGCCCACCAGGGGAGACATTGTTGTTAATATTCACCATTTGCAAATCCAACCTTCTCAGATGATCCAAACGTTCATGTTCGCGTCTAGCCTGAGTGTGTTCCCTTTCAAGAGCACGAATGTCGTCAATGAGTGGAAGTAATTCAGTTGGTCCTCTGCTTCTCAGGTTCATACACTGGAGTTAGTGCTGTAAGTACTCGAAAACAAAGGAAACAAAGTGAGAATGTGTGTAGAAAAAGAACTTGATCTCAATATATTCAAAATCCAGAATGTAACAAACAAATACCCAATCGGTAATGACGCCAAATTGATAGTAGGATTTTTACGGTCAATTCCTATTACAATATCATGCCATTGTTGTATAATAGGTGTCAATCCAATCATGTGTAGTTATTAACCACTCTAGAGGCAATTGGATTTACTAATTCAAGCCAAGTAAATTAAAAAGGGGTTAACTAACAGTCCTAACAAGCAGGCATGCTGAAAATAAAACAGAACATAAGAGCTATCATGCATCAATCAAAAACTAAGGAGTAAACAACAAGCATTTTAAAAAACAGGGAAAAAGATGGTACTAGAAATGCAATCAAAGAAAACAGTTCTTAAGACGGGGATAATTGATCAGTAATCCTCCTTGATCGACCTAGATGTCTAACATACTTTAAAAAAGAGCTATCCCTAGACAACAGATTCATAAACAACCAAGTTCAATCTCTTGATATACGATCTCAAAATAAGAAATATCCAGACCTAACTCTCGTTAACTAAACACTACCTAGTAGGCATGAAGAGACAATCTATTAAAGTCAATAAAAACCCTAGACAACCAATCGCTTGGGCTAGAAATGTAAATCTATGAAATCACCTTGTTCAGGCATTTCATCGGACACCTTTTGGGTGCACAAATGCCTAAGTTCATATTTCAGTCGGTTAGAGGGAAATAAGCATTAAGAACAATGAAACATAAGAGATCTATGAACAATCAAGCTTAGACACCTAGTAGAAACAAGGGTTCAGCACTAATCTACCCCATCCTTAGAAACCTGGGAAACTACTCATTACTCATGGTAACTATGTAATCTGAAAACTCAGAAAACGAAACTACTAAACAAATCATCAAGATCAAAAGTCAAACTTTTAAGAATACTAAGAACAACAAAATCAGAAAGCCAGAAGATGATGATCAAAAGAAGAAAAATCAGAGATGCAGAAGATGATGATCAAAAACAATGGTGATCATATACAATAGTCACATAAACTCTGAAAATGATGATCAAGTGAAACAAGAGCAAAACTGATATCACTCAGAATTAATGCATTTTAGTGGGCATTTATGCTTGCTAAACTTGTAT
>OVBE01011931.1:0-13779 GCA_900406425.1 Iberis pinnata
TATATATATATATATATATATTATATATATATTATATATTTATACATACAGGTTTATATATATATATATATATTATATATATACAAGTTTATATAATATATCCAAATATAAGCCCAATACACTTTTCAGTCCATACAGAAAAATAAACTAACTTCTACACAAATCAACCCAAATCCGGGATGGGCTTTCTCAGGTCCAAATCTGGACTGGGCCCAAACAAGAGCCCCAAAAAACCCTAGATAGAAAAAGAAAAACCCTAAAAACTACTTAGCTAGCCACCGCAAGCTGCGAACCTTGCCGACGGTGACCCATCAGCGACCGACAGAGGCTCCCGAGACGGCAAGGACACAGGATCATCACTGCCGCCCACTACGACTTTGTTTTTCGGAGAGGAGGACGAGCTATGGAGTTTAATGCTACGATCAGTGCCGAAAATGAAGAATAGGATTCTGGCGATGGTAGGGACGAGATAGAATTGGCTCGGGTTTGGTTTAGCCACAGCTCCCAGCGCTTGTGGTCCCCGCACAGTAAGCGTAAACGCGCAACCTCTCTTTCCTCCGAGAGGACCAACCCACCACCGCCTCGAGGATCTTCACTATTTACCGACCGACGTCCTTGCTTCGACGGTGCGAGTAGATCCGACCCAGATCAGTCGCCGTGAAGCCTTCTTCACTCTAAAATGAAGCTGCCGTGAACCAGGATGACAAGGAGGAGCAAGCTTGTGGCACCGATGGGAGATAAGAGGAGAAGGCGAACTCGCCGGCGAGACCGGGGTCGCGGAGTACGGAGAGACACTCGAGCTTCTGGTGTTGAGCCTCCGTACTATTCCTTCGCCGCTTCTCAAGTCTCCGGTGAAAATATCAGCGAGAGAGAGAGAGAGGAAGAATAGAGAGAGAAAAGAGAAATAAATCTTCAATCTTAATGATAAGGAAATCTTAGTGATTTCCAATTTATCTTTATTTTACATATTATTTGTAAAAATGAGTTGAGACTTGTTAATTATCACTATTGTAATAGTTTGTGTATTTTTTGACAATAACATCAAAATCACTAAAATATATGAATTAATAAACTATATAGCACATGATTTTTTGTCAATTTGACAAAATTTCAAATAAGTTTTATTATGCTTTATTTAGGTCTCATTAACACTAAAAATGAGTTAAAACTTGTTAATATGCATAATTGCATTATTGCATTAGTTTGATCATGTTTTGGCAATAACATCACAATCACTAAAATATATGAACTAGTGACCTTTATCCCATGATTTTTTTCGAATTTGACAAAACTTGAAATAATTTTTAGTATTATTTCTTAGAATCTATTTAACAATAAAAATAGGTTTAAACTTTTAATTTTCACTATAGCATTAATTTTAGCATTGAAAAAACGTCAAAATCATTAGAATATATGAATTAATAAGCTATAGTCCACGATTTTTTTGTAAATTTAACAAATTTTGGAATGAGTTTTAGTATGCTTCCTTACAGTATCTTTAAAAATAAAATGGGTTGAAAGTTCTTAATTATAACTATTGCATTAATTTTATCATGTTTTGGCAATAACGTCAAAATCACTATAATATATGAATTAGTGAGCTATATCCCACGATTATTTTGCCAATTTGAAAAAATTTGAAATAACTTTTAGTATGTTTTCTTAGAGTATCTTTAGCAATAAAATGATTAGAAACTTGTTAATTATCACTATTGCATTAGTTTGATTATTTTTTGGCAAAAACGTCAAAATTAATAATATATATGAATTAGTGAGTTATGGCCCATGATTTTTTCCAATTTTAAAATTTGAAATAAGTTTTAGTATTCTCTATTAGAATCTCTTTAACAATAAAAATATGTTGAAACTTGTTAATTTTCACTATTGCAATAGTTTGACCACGTTTTTGGCAATAACATCAAAAATACTCAAATGTATGAATTTTTGCCATTTTTACAAAATTTTAAAAAGTTTTAGTGTGCAATATCGATGTTAATTATCGATATTGCATTAGTTTTATCATGTTTTATAAAAACGTCAAAATCACTAAAATATATGAATTAGTGAGCAATAGCCTATGATTATTTTCCAATTTGACAAAATTTTAAATAAGTTTTAGTATGTTTTCTTAGAATATCTTTAACAAAAAATGAGTTAATACTTTTTAATTATCATTATTGCATTACTTTTAGCATGTTTTGGGAAAAACGTCAAAAACACTAGAATATAAGAATTAATGAACTATAGCCCATGATTATTTTTCATTTTGATAAAATTTGAAAAACGTTTTAGTATGCTTACTTCGAGTCTCTTTCACAAAAAATGGGTTGAAACTTGTTAATTTTCACCATTGCATTAGTTTTATCATATTTTTGGCAGTAACTTCAAAATCACTAAAATATATGAATTTGTAAGTTATAGCTCAAGATTTTTTTTCAAAAGTGACTAAATTTGAAGTAAGTTTTAGTACGCTTCCTTCGAAACTCTTTAAAAATATATATGGGTTTAAACCTGTCAATTATCACTATTGCATTAGTCTAATCATGTTTGCAATAAAGTCCAAATCACTAAATTATATGAATTAATGAGCTATTGCGCACGATTAAAAGGGAAAAATTTTAAATAAGGTTTAGTATTCTTCCTTCAATTCTATTTAACAATAAAAATGGGTTGAAACTTTTTAAATATCACTATTGCATTAATTTGATCATGTTTTGGCAATAGCATCAAAATAACTAAAATATATGAATTAGTGAGCTAATAGCCAACGATATTTTTCCTTTTTGACAAAGTTTTAAATAAGTTTATTGTGCTTCCTTAGAGTCTCTTTAACAACACTACAAGAAAAATTTACTTTGATAGCACGAATTACTTGAGTACTATTATAGATGTTACTAGATATGCCAACCTTTTTAATAACGTAAATATAATGCTCTTAAGAGATTGTAACTAAAACATGAAAATTTAGTGAAATGTTTGTCATATCCCTCTTATTAGCGATTTACTTAGAAAAGGATTTCTTCATAATTCTAATCTCCTTTACTTATTTATTCATCATACCTAATCACTGTCACTATATCTCTTTCTTCTAATTTTCATTCCTCGGTTTCTCAGATACGTGATAAACACCTCAAAAAATTTCTTCACCTAAACAGAAATTGACGAAACTATTTGAAATCGACGGAGATGTTTAAGCGATCTTCTTCATTGACTTGGGGATTCCAACCAAATAGTAGTTTTTCTTCTGTTTTTTCTAATTAATTTCTTTTCATATCTAGTTGTAGTTTTTCTTCTCACTTCGAATTGGCAATTGATTTTTTCAAGTATTTCTTCTCTTCATCTCTTAAATGGAAAAGTCCAGTGGTATAAAGGTATCTTCGTATATAGCTGACGTTTCCAGAAAAGTAACATATTGAGCAACATATTTTAATTTATGATTGCCTATGTGCATTGTTTGCATGTTTGATTTGTTGAGCATTGTTGGATTGCTTTTAATTGTTGAATTGTTATTAGGTTTCATTCTGGTTTTTTAATGTTTGATTGTTGGATATAATGTTTGGTATGTTCTCACTGTTTTACTAGTGTTTTGAAACCATTGCTCGTATGTAGTAGTTTGAATGATTGATTGATTCTGAGTGACATTTCTCATCCTATGTAAATCTTTTTTGTTTAATGATTATGGTACATCTAACAGTATTGATTCCTTGCTTCAACATTTTAGGTATTAGACATTGTTTCCTCGTCTTAGGAAATACTTATGATTCTCTTCCACTATGTCTTTTGGTTAATCAAATTTATGATCTTTCGTATGTTTGGATCAATTTCCCATGGGAAACTAATATTTTATTCTTTTTGTATTCCGTCTATTAAAGATGATAAATTGTAAAAATGAAAGGTTGATATTGATTGTTTTGATTTATGTGTTACTTTACTCAAAATGTAAAAAGTCAAAATTTTATCATCTAGTCAAAATTGAGTATTTAATAAGAAATGGAAAACTAATCTTTTTATTCTTTTTGTGACTTTTTACATTTTGAGTAAATAACACATAAAATAAATATAAGTAATATCAACCTTTCATTTTTACAGTTTATCATCTTTAGCAGGCAGAACACCACATATGACATACTCAATAATCTCAAAAGTAAATAATGGCTTTACAAAGATAAATTTCCTATTAAGTTAACATAAAAAAATCTTACCCTAAGAGGTAGTATTAAGTTTATTTATTTTCAAAAAACTAAAGAAAATTGTTGTCTTAGGTCTTAAATAGAATTTAGGAAGAAGCGATTGGTAAAACACACCACCATTTTTATTAACTCATGATTTCTCTTTGGATTGCATATATATAAATATTGCAAAAACACCTTCTAAACGTTAGATTTAAATCATTTGATCTAATCCCTCAAATTATAAGCTAGTCTTGTTTTAATCAAAATATGCTTCCTTTGAATGTTTCTAATCAGGGTATTCAACCAATTTCTCTTAATTCATGGTTTCTGTTTTTTTCTTTTACATTATTTTGATCGAAAATCACTGAAACTTTAATATGTTAATCGTATTTCTCTTGTTTATTATATATAAGGGTTAATTTGTTAGATCAGTAGGCCAAAAGTAAAGTTTTCTTGCTTGTGTCCAATAAAAATAATCGGATAAATCATTGTCATAAATATACTTTTTTACATTTGACTTAGAGAAATATGGCATTTTTGGTGTTTTAGGTTGAAACCACAACTTATTGAGAATTGGAGGCACAAACAAAACTCTGATCATAACTAGGCATCATCATCTTGCGGTTCCTCTCACTTACTCTAATTTATTATTATTATTTAACATTAATTTACTAAAATGTATTTAACATGAGATTGGTCATGAGTTTTAGTGTTGTCTATAATATGGATACAAATCATGATTTTGGAATTTTGTGTTTTGTAGTTCAAAGATCTTATTTATTTAGTTAATTAATATCTCATATTCACTTGTTGCAATAGAATGAAGTGATTCAGTCTCTTATTGTTGATCCTTTGTAGCGAATATGGAAAGATCTTTGTCAAGTACTCTGGAAACAATTCAAGATTTCGAGGACGACGAACCCTGCAGGTTTTTCCTTAAAGATTGTCCAATTTTTAAACTTTAAGATCTCGTCACGGCGACAAAAAAACTTCACGACATAATCTTTGATCGGACGAGGTGGATTTGGTAATGTATATAAAGGACGCATAAAACATATTGGAAAGATAAACAAAATCCCAAAAATTAACAAGAATTATTACTAATTTATGGAATTTATCTAATTATAGTGAAACTGTTTGCTTTGTTGTTGTTGTTGGTCAACATTCAAGGATGTGGCTATTAAAGTGCTTGACGTAAGTGGTCTCAAGGAGAAAACGAATTTATTGTAGAAGTTCTAATGCATGATAACCCATCAAGTTCACGAGGTTTTCATGATGTACGACCGAGAGCACTAAACTTTAATATCATTTTTTCGCCAGAACAGATAATCCATATTTTTTAACTGACTAGTCATTGGGAAGAGAGATGGTGGTGTTAGCGTATTCGCATGTGCCCATGTCTGAAGCGCATGGGGGCATTCAAAGATCGCATGATTTATCGTTTCATTTTCCGCACCACACCTAGGGCAGTGATTATCACATCGCATATGACGATGGATAAGATTGCTTGTCACAGCTAATTATCTCGAAATTAACTGCCAAATAAAATGTTTTATTTTTGAAGGGGCTTTAATCTTCCATGCAAAGGCCTGGAGTTTCTTTATGCTTGGTTCTTGTGTTTCTTTTGTCTTATTTAACAAATTGGTAGCAACCTAGTATCCAGATTTGACAGTGTACATCCCATTCTTCGTATAGTTCCAGCAATATCCATCACGATGATAATCTTGACTTATGGCAAGAGATTTTATTAGTTTGATGTCTTCCTGATAAATGTACTTTTCTAATAGCTCAATATCCCATATCTTCGGGTTTCCGCACATCAAATCCTTTGCTGACATCATTGGGTGTAGCACTGGTGCAAGTGGTCTAGCTAGCCTTGCAGGTAATGTTGGAATCCATAAGTCTTCCCAAATCCTAATTTCATGTCTAGAGTGAACTTTTTGTCTGGGTATTGGGTTAATCGCCACCTCTGTTTCCCCAATAAAGTGAGGTTGAATTCATGAATTATCTTGAAGCATATCCCTCCTTCATCTCTTGGTCGACATAGGTTTTCCCATTTCATCCAATGTAATCCCCTTTTAGGAGGATTTGAGCTCCACCAGAATTGTGCAATGGCACTCACTATAATTTCACAAATCTCTAAGGGTAGTAATAATATGGACATTACGTATGTTTGTAGAGCTAATAAGACCTACTTTATAAGCACCTCTTTCCCCCCCCCCCCCCATAACCATCTTCTAGTCAAGCCATTGACGCGACCTTGTAGTCTATCTTTTTAAGAAGGCAAAGAGCCTTACTTTTGAACCACTAATATCCTCCGGAATACCAAGATAGGTTCCCATGCCTCCCTTATTAGATATTCCAATTGTGGTTTTTACTAATTGTTTCACATTTTCAGGTATTCTCTTACCAAAGAGTATCGAGGATTTGTCTAGATTAATGCATTATCCTGAAGCTTTTCCATAAATTGCCAGCACTTTCATTATTTCATCGCATTCACGGGACTCTGCCTTACAGAAAACAGGCTGTCATCATCAAAAAGTAGGTGAGATATCGGAGGGCTTGCACGTGATACGCACATCCCCGTTATCTTTCCCTGGCTTTCTACTTGATTTATGAGGCTAACAAGTGCTTTCGTGCATAAGATGAATATGAAAGAAGACAAAGGATCTCCTTGACGTAATCCCCTACGAGGGATTATATTTCCCATTGGCTGACCATTAAATAAGACATAGTATCTCACCGATGTTACACATCGCATTATCCATTCAATCCATGTATTCGAGAATCCCATCTTTTTCATGACCACACTTATAAATTCCCATTCTAGCCTGTCATATGCTTTACTCATGTCCATTTTTATTGCCATTCGTCTATTCCTCCCTCCAGAGCTTGTCCAAAGAGAATGGAACATTTCTTGTGCTATCAAAACACTATCTGTTATATGACGTCCAGCAACAAAGGCTGACTGGGTTTCGGAAATTCTAGCTAGTAGAGTTGTCTTCAATCTCTCACATAGGACCTTAGATATTATTTTATAGCTGACATTACACAGGCTAATAGGTCTAAACTGCGACATTTCATTGACAGTTTCCTTTTCAGGGATCATGAAGATATTAACATAATTTAGCCCATTAACCATTATCCCTTGAAAGAGAAACTCATTAACCATACGGGTTAAGTCTTCCTTTATAATGTCCCAGAACTTCTGATATAATAATGCAGTGAAACCATCTGGGCGTGGAGCCTTTTCTGGGTGCATCATGAAAAGTGTTGTCTTAACTTCCGACTCCAAAACTGGTTTAATAAGACATTCATTTGTGGGTCAGAGATGGTTGTAGTAACATTCTCTATGGCCTCATCAATGAGTTGTGGGTTTGATGTTTGGAATAATTCTCTAAAATAATTAGTAGTAATGGCTACTAATTTTTCTTCATCTTCTACTCTTATTCCTGATGGGTCCAGTAAATTCGTGATCTTACTCTTATACATATGGATAAATACTTGTTTATAGCGTAAATCACTTTTGATTATATATATATATATATATTAAATACATATTGCATTAGGTATATTGCATTAGATATTATGTAAATGACCATTGTTTGTATAATTGGTTATTTGGGAATATATATGGCGCGTATATCTCTATTGTGCCCCTAATATAGTCCATTCGAAAATATTTGCATTGTGTACCACAGATGAGAGATGTTGTCATGCAGCGAAATGGTCACTGTTGACGGTCCCGTCCATCGGTATGTTCCCTATCCTAACAAAAAAAAAATGTTATTTGAATTTCCCCCTCGAATGCTTCATCTCTATCATGAAGATCTATATTACTACTAATACACATGTTATATCTCTGCAAAAAAAAGTTATGATGGACGGTATACCTAACTCAACGCATGTGGATATGTTCAGAAGATTTACAGTGGTAAGCTACTTAGTATAATTTTTGTTTCGTCCATAATGTTTGAAAACTGATATTACTAGTGGTATCAAGGGAGAGTCGATATTATTGTTCGATAACTCTGCAGAAATTATTGAGAAGGTTTAGCTCAGAGAATCCATGGTGACGACAATCCCGAAGGTACTCCTTGAATCTGTCCCATGCCTCATTAAAAGATTCTACAGGACCTTGATGAAACTGAGAAATCTTGTTTCTTAGATTATTGGTCCTTGTAGATGTGTAGAAGTGACTCAGAAACTTGGATATGCGGTCATCCCAAGTTTCTATAGAGTTTTCAGACAGAGATTTTAACCATCTGAGAGCTCTATCTGCAAGAGAGTGATTGAAAAGCTTACAATGCATGAAGTCTTCAGAGACTCCATTGAGTTGAGTGGTGCTATAGTGGTCCTCAAAGCTATCTATGTGGTCCATCGAATGCTCGGTGGGTAAACCATGAAACTAGTTTTTCCTGAAAAACTGGACAAGCTGAAACGGGAACTGATTGTCTTTTCTTTGAGGTTGGCAAGGACGGAGAGCGTTCCTATTAGCGAGGAAAGCTTCATGGTTGTTGAAGTCTAAAACTAGTACCATGTTTTGGTGGAGTTGGCTATTTAGGACCTGTACTAGTGGGTCTTGCTTGACATTACCACCCCTTTGTTGTTCAGGTGGAACTTGATTTCTATTTGCTCCTCCTTCAGGGTTTTTTAACTGATGTAGTCCTGCGCCAAGAGGAAGCAAGTTGTCGTTTGGGTCCAAAGGATCAACCAAATTCTGAATAATGTTCTCAGCCATTGAGGTGGATGAGCTAGCGTTTTTCCGAGATTTATGGTTTGAGTGTTCTAACTTCGCGAGTTCTTTGTTACCGAGGTTGAGAAATTCAGAGGATTTGGTAGATCTTCTGGTCATGCACCTGCAAAACAAAAACAAGAAGAAATAACGAGATTAGTACTGAATAAAAAAAATCTTAGACTATACTCTAAGTAAAATTTAAAAGACATTATTGGTCCCCGGCAACGGCGCCAAAAACTTGATACACTGAGGTTTTAACTCAAATATATTCACTGCAAGTGCACAATAAACGCATTAGTATAAAAGGGATCGAATCCATAGAGACCAAATAAGCACGACTTTCAGTTCTAAATTTGATTCTAGCTAAGACAGATTATATAGAGTTTATTGTAACTGAGAATAAGCAATAAGAAAAGCGGTTTTAAAATAATAAGATAAAGCGCTAGGCATCAGGGAATTCCACATGTATTCAGATTTGAAACTCATGTTAACATGCATGATTTACTAATGAAAATAGTTCTCAACTCAAAAGACAAATAAAGACTAATCTTCTCCCGAAGTATTAGATCCCTATGTTTGAATTACTAAAGACAAACTTTCGCAGTATTTAGATAATTCAATCATGCATTATAATTCATATTTAATATGTTCATAAGCATCTAAGACAAAACTCCCGTAAGCCAAAACACTTATATATCTAGACTAGGTCAGATCTTTAAACCAAATATCTTTGTATTTATTAACCTATTATCATGAACCATGTGATCAAGGTAATTCAAGCATTAGAAAACAAAACCTAACAAATTCAATCCATTATGTCAAACCCTAACTATCAAACATAGTTTCCCTGAAAAACCCCTAAAACCTAACAAGTGAACTACTCAGACATAGAAAAGTTAACACAAATCATAATCAAAGAAGAACACATATTCAAAAACCAAATCAATAAAATAGAAAAAGAGCTCAAAAATCTTCTCCAAATACAGGGTTTAAAATCTCCTCTCTCTCAGAAAGCTCTAGAAAATAAAATAATGAAGTGTGTGATCTTCTTAAAAAATAAACATAAGCCTAAGACTTTTATAGTCTAAAATAAAACAAGGAAAACTAAATCCAATAAGGAAAAATCTTGATAAATCTTGAGGACAATTACGTCTTTTTGGTTATCTTTAATCTGGCTCGGAAAAAGTGATCGATCGATCCATGGACAGATCGATAGATCCGTCGTTCTTATTTCTCCGGGATCGATCGATCTGATCTTACGTAAGTTTCCAGGGACTTGGATCGATCGATCCTGGCCTAGATCGACCGATCTCTTCAATGTGCAGGTCTGGATAGAACATTCTTCAGTTTGGGTCGATCCGTCCATCTTCATTTCGTCTGTGTGCACCTGAAATCTTCTGAAAACCATCCTTATTGCTCCAAAACATCCCAAACACCTAAAAACCTGAAAATACACCAAAAATACAAGGAAAACACTAGAATAATATCAAATAGTGAGTATAAATACCAGAAAAAGAAGTGCTAGCATGAAACTTGTCTCGGCGTCCTTATACTTCTTGCCTTCTACCAGCTTATTATGAATCCATGAAGAGGTAGGTTTTTTCTCACCATCAAACAGTTTCTTCCAATTGTTTTCAACACTATTACTTGCTTTAGCTTTCCCTTTTTTCTGAAGGCGTTTTTTCTTGGTAGCCTCATTCTCTACTACGCAATATAACCTGGTTACAATCGCAAATTACTTAAGACCATATCTTATTAGCTTTCCTGCAAAAAGCCACCATAGTTCATTGTCCTTGTTGGTTACCAACTGTCTTGAGAGCATATAGTGAACAAAGATGAGAGAGACTCGTGATTTTCCATCTGCATCACGAGATTGAACTACGAATTCATGAGCAACTCTAGATGATCTTCATCTAATTCTAGTTTGATATGTTCAATTGCTCTTAGTTTGAAGTATTATTTACTCTAGCTCCCCCTTCAGCCTCGTAGTTTAACTCAAAAAGACGGCATGGCAGTTCATGGTTCGTCTTTTCCCCATATTGTAACTGTGAAATCATAGAAGTAAAAAAAAAATAATCGAACTACCAGAGTAAGTAGTCAATTTCGTGCCATAAGAAAAACACTTTTTATCGCAAGGGATAGGAGCATTTGTTAGATGGTGAACAATGAAAAGTGGTGTCGAGGAAGACGATGAACATTATAGAAATCAAATTGATAGAGACATGCAAAACTCGAGTCATATATGGAAACTGATTTCGTAAATCGCATATGATTTTAAAACTGTGACCTAACTCTATAGAAAATTTCTTCAAATTTTGGGTTTATAGTAATTACATGCAATTGTTGAGAAATTACCAAGAAGATATGTAGTGAAGAATAAATTACCTTTTTAGAAGATCTCAAAATCAAAATATGTTGTTCTTCGCAATCGGGTTTTTTCTCAGTCTACAGTAACTTCTTGATAATTTGAGGACAAAATTGGTTGCAGAATAATAGTGGAAAGAGTGGATTAAACGATTTGCATATAGGAATGAGTATTTTTCAACCATAGGGAGTTAATGAACGGTTTTTTCTTCTATCTGCCATTATCACAAGTGAAAGAGATGGAATTCGGTTGAAAAAAATTCAAAAATATGTTCAAATTATTCCCTGCGAAAAATAGAGCTAGTGTACTAGGTGGACTGTTCATTTTAGAGGGGTAATACCGAATATACGTTATATTATGGGGGAGAAAGTATAAACCTACACGTAGGTGTTATATTACTAATATTAGGTTGTTTGTTGAATATTGAGAGCAATTACTCTCTTATACTTATATTTTAACCCAATTAGGCCTAATGAGACTTGCAAACCCTCTTGGAACAACTTTGAACCATGTATTCACATTTTACAATAATCATAAATAATTCAATCATGGACAATACTTGGACTTTCTATGGGACTCGCGTGGTCCAAGTCAAATATCCCACATCGGATATCAGCCAGAGAGTTGGCTGATACATAAGAAGTTCAATTCCCAAATTAGTATGAGGCCTTTTGGGGTGATACCCAATAAAAAGAATCATGCGGACCCTTGTGGTCCAAAGCCGACAGTATCAAACTAAGGGTTATTGATCTTGGTAGTAGTGGCTCAGGGAATGGGGTGTTACACTTTCCCTAAAGCTGCAACATCAAGGCCTAGACCGGTTCAACGCACGCATGAGCTAACATAGTCTCAAGGGTTTGACACTTCTCACCAAGATTAAATGAAATGGTTCTTGATACCATTTTCAAGTTTTCTTCTTTTTTTTGTTTTTTTTGTGGACTTAAAAAAGGTTAGTCAATATAGTTTTTGATCATTGTAAATAGATTGAAGAAAGTTGAAGAGAGTTCAAGAATGTTTTGTTTAGAGCTAAGGGAGATTGAAGTAGATTTTATAGTTTCTTTGTTACATTGTAAGCAATATGAAATACTGGAATAATTAAAGTGAATGGAAACTTAACCGATTTCCAAATTTAACACCCTTAATTAAAAAACAGTATACATCTGCTGGGAGAGAAAAGAAACTCATTGGAAGAAACCACCATCGACGGTTCTAAAGTGTAATGTTCACTCCTCATGGTCCGACAGAGATTTTCTAGTTGGTGGGGCATAGATAATCAAGGACTATCATGGTGATGTTTCCTTCCATGCTAGGGATGCTTTTCTTCCCACTGCTAATAAGTTTGAGTCGAAAATTAGTTGCATTCTCTGGGCCTTGACAAGTATGTCGTACCTTCGTTTGAGCGTTATAGAAGTATGGTATGATTTTGGCAGCGTAGTTGAAGCAATTAATCATCCATCAAACTAGCCACAATATAGAAGCTTACTTCAAAAGATCTCCACTGTAGCTGCGTCATTTACCTCTTGTTCGTTCTTCTCTTCATCTCCTAGAGCCAATTCTATTGCTAGAGACATCACTAAAAGTGTTTCAAAACATGGTCTGTTTCAATCTTACCTATCTTTAGGAGGTCCTGCTTGGCTCTACACTCGAATTTTGGANCTGCGTCATTTACCTCTTGTTCGTTCTTCTCTTCATCTCCTAGAGCCAATTCTATTGCTAGAGACATCACTAAAAGTGTTTCAAAACATGGTATGTTTCAATCTTACCTATCTTTAGGAGGTCCTGCTTGGCTCTACACTCGAATTTTGGAAGAAGCTCAACTGTCCTAGATAATTTATGTAAAAGTAAGTCTTTTTTTTTATTTAATTACTTTTGTGTTTTTCACATTGTCAAAACTTTGTTTGTACTTTTGTTTATTGAGGGGAAAAAATTAAAAAACAGTATTAATGACTTGTAAGTAAAATGGTTACAGTTTACAAGAGTAGTCAATAAACACATATTACTTTGTTTAATTGACTTGTAAGTAAAGTTATACAATGATTAAAAACACTATTGATTACTCTTTATATAACTCTCATCAAGTTTACTTGCAAATCTTGTCACTAAACTTAATTGATATTGAAAACAAAAACAAAAACTCCATTTACAAAGAACCATTTCACTTAAACTGTAGCTACGACTGCACCTGATTAATTAGTCTTGTCACTACAAGAAAACGAAGGAGTTAATGACGGAAATTTCTGACGGATTCATTTCGTCAGAAATTTATAACGGAATTAGTGACAGAAATAGTACCCGTCAGAAATTTATGACGGCATTTGTGACGGAATATATCTGACAGGTTGAACCCGTCAGAAACCCGTCAGAAAATTCTCTATATAAACACAACCCTCCTCTCATTATTTCACACACAAATTCACAAACATTTAAAGTTCTGATAAACAGGTTTGTACTCCTATCTAGCAAGTAATCCTAAACTACTTGAATATCGATGTAGTATTTAGGTG
>OVBE01011932.1:0-13779 GCA_900406425.1 Iberis pinnata
ATAATTAAACTTAAGTATTTGCTAGACAATAGATTAGCAAATCTCTGTTTATCAGATCGCTTTGTTTGTCCGATTCATAATTAAGATTTGAAAATTTTATATCTTTTTGTTGATTTTTGTGAATCTCTGATGCTTTGATTTGATTCCAGCTCTCTCCCTTGTTGTTTTCATCATTGTTGGATTGGTATGTTTCTCGGGGCATTGTGGTGGGTCTGTGTAACTTGGTCTAGGAACAAAACCATAGATTGATCGATAGTTTTTTTTCCATGGCTTATTTGATTCAGAATCATGTTTATTAACACCAGGTCCATGGTTAGTGACAGTACCTTCAATTGCCATCATTGGTAGATATGGATGGTATAAGTTTCATTATGTTATTTTTCACTTACCCAAACTAAACTATTTGGTTTACTTTACACCGTAGATTACTATGTCTGCGGTAAGAGAATGGGCTGCATCTCAAAACAGCAAGCTTTCAAAGGTAAAGTTATCAGATCACAATCATATACGTATACACTGATCATACTTAAACTAGTTGTTTACTATAGAAGTTCGAGAGACTATTACCATCGGGTATTGGTTTACTATATGTTCTTTAATTATTTATATGAAGAAAATAACGAGAGTCTTGCTAAAGAAGAAGTAGCTACAAAAACTTACTTTTTCATTAAGTATATATATACACATTGAATAGAAGATTTAGTTCAGTTTTCAATTTTGGCATTGCTATCTTTGTACTCAACTTGCTTTGACTCGTTTCTTGTCTCTTTCAAATGGCTCCTTTGGATCTTGACGGGTTTGAGTGTAAGCTTCGATCTTGTTCATTTCCTGCATAGATTGATCAAGAACCAGAGATTACCATGTGATATTTTCGTATCGATGAATACCTGCAAATCATATACGCACATCAGCAAAAAGATTCAAAGCCAACACGTGTGTGTTGTAATTAATATAATTGTTGTGTTGATATTGGTACCTCTTTTGAGATCACAGAAGGTTTTAGGATGTACTTGATCATCTGACTTCTCGCTTTAATACATCTCTTGGGTAGCGAAAGCTTTCATTTTCACCATTAATATACTTGTTGTGTTGACATGGTGTATGTGTAAGTTATACATTTGAGCTTACGAGATGATTCTTCACAAATCAAATGCCATAATGTACTTAAACAAAAAGCTTATTCCTTTAATAAAATTTCATTATTACATGTTTCTTGATTCTTCAAGGAAAAACAAAGAAAGTTATGCATAATAACTTATTGTTGATGTACAAATAAAAGTTTTGATAATCCCATAAAGATGGAGTATGAATCAAAATTTAGCACATTTCTAATAAATCAATATATAAAAAATAATATAATGGATACAATTTTAATGATTTAGTATCAAAATTTAATACATTTATAATAATAATATTTTAAAAATAATAAGATGCCAAAAATACTAATTAAATCATTAAAGAAAACATTGAATAAAAGATTAAGAAAAGCATTGAATAAAAGATTAAAAAGGATATGCCCAAACAAAATTAATCTTTTTAGTATTAATATCCTAAAAGTTATCATAGTTACTATGATAATTTTAATTTCTTTTTAAATTTGGCAAAATACGGAAAATATGTTAACGATTAATTTACAAATAAATCATTACTATTTTATTTAAATTATTACTTACAATTAAAAAGACTTGAAACAAACATATTAAAAAATAGAAAACAAACGACTCTACAATGTAAAAATAAAATTGCTTTAAAGAAATAATTCTACAATGTAAAAACAACTTTACGATGGATAAAACTTAAGGTTAGAATTTTTTTACTAAGTAAACAAATTTGTTGAAATAGAGAAACAACTCTGCAATGTAGAAGCAAATCTGCAATGGAGAAACAACTCTGCAATAGAGAAACAACTCTGCAATGTAAAAACAGCGGTCAAACTATTCTGTTGACCAAGCAAAAAATTTGTAGTCAAACAATTTAGACAAATCTGCGGCAAACATATATGCGATAACGTAAGGGTCAGATCAGTAAAGAAAACAAATATGCGGTAACGCGTGAAACAAAACTGCGGCCATTGCAGATTAATATTAAATATCTACAGTAAAAAATGGGTTAACCAGGCAATTTCGAAAACTCATAACTATGCAGTGACAACAAACAAACCTGCAAAAAAAAAAAAAAAAAATCTGCAGTCACAAAGATATCTGCAATATCAAGATAACTCTGCGAGAAAAAATCTGCAATATCAATAAATTGGCAGTGTTATTTAAAAGTCAGCGACAAAAACTCGGCACAAGAAAAGAAATATATGCGGTGACCTCGAAAATCCGGCGGTGACATATAAGCCTCGAAAAAATCTGCGGCCAAATGGACAAACAAATCTACGAGAAAAATCGGCGATACCAAAAATCTGCAATACAAAACAAATATGCAAGAACAAATTTGCGAAAACAAATCTGCAACCCAAACAAATCTGCATAAGAAAATTTCACATATTTTTTTGCTCCAGAAAACGCGGTGGCATTTTCGTAAATACTGGACAACTTTTTTCTCTCTCATCTAATTAATTTTTTCCAAGGTTTTTTGTTTGTTCATGACCGAATGGTAGAATCAAGTTTAACGAAAGTTGAGTTATCTCTAGCAATTAAAAAATGTGGAGTTACGTCAACAATTAATTGAAATATGTAGATCAAGTAGGTAATTCTCGCTAATAAAAATATGTTGGTTTACATATCTTCTGTCTCCTAACCTCACCACACTCTTTGAAACCATATATATATAATATTCACCGCATGAAAATAAGTAACCAAAAGGAACGGTAGAATCAATGGATAAAAACTATTCAAGTATATACGGTACATGATTTAAACGATACATTAATATCATATATTGACGTAATAACATCATAAATATGTTAAATGTAACAAAAAAAACTTTTAAAAAATCATCTTAAAATGTTTCGAGCCTTATGTGTATAATCATTCTCTGTAATAAGAACTCAAAGTAGGGAGCAAATGAGCAATCGGATTTAGTATAATCTTCGTGGCCTTAGATAGGTACGTAACCATATATGTTTTCTCTATGATGAGATGTCGTAACCATTTATCTGCTTCTGATGCAATTATAGCTCTCATTGCCATTCTTATTTTCGGTCACCGTGATATTGTACGAAAGATTAATCTGGTGGTTGCAGTATTATTACTCATTCTTATTCTACGCATTAAATTTCACATAATTGCACTTAAATATATCTCCCGTTTACTTGGGCCTCTTATCTTCTCTTTCAGTTTTTCGGCTTTTTATTATTCCAATAAATTTTATAAACCAACCAATCAAAAAATTATTACAATTATTTTATTTATCTAAAAAGCCAAACGCATTTAAATTTGTCATCAAAAACCTAAAAAGACAGTTAATTTGTAACAAAAATAAAACTCTAAAAAGATATTTAAAACAAAATGGAAGGGGTAGTTTTTTTGCTGGGCCACGGTGGCGCTAGGTTTAGGGTTAGGAAGTGCCTCAGGTTTTTCATCTAGTGGGTTCTGGTGGAGGTTTCGGGCTATTGGGCTATGTTTGGCATGGTTTTCTAAGCTAAATCCTCCTGTCTTCAGCTTTGTTTCAGTATTTGGGCTCTGGAGACCGGGTCTTGTTCCAAATTTGGGTTCTTTAAACCTATTTTGCAACTTTTTCTTTAGACTTTTTATTCTTTTTTAGGCCTTTGAAAATCTTTAGCTTGTCAAAGCTTTTGTATCATTCTCTTTTAGTTAATGAAAATTCACATACTTATCAAAAAAAAAAAAAATCTATACTCAAATTTTCATCGCGATGTGTGTCCTCAAAATATGGAAATTCCACAAGAAATTGAAATAGATATCCTTTATTTACATTAATTTGTAGTTCATTGCAAAAAAATTCCGATATGAAATATCCACTCGGCAGAGAAAATTAGCTAGAATACAATGCATAAAAAATGAGAAAGCCAAAATTTAGGTATTTTTTGTATATATAGAAATTGAAAATGAAAAATTATATAGAAATATTCGTACAAAAATAATTATAGAGAAGTAAAAAAGATCGATGATATTACAAAGAAAGAATAGAGAAATTTGAGTTTAACTTTCGTCCAAACTTACAACGAATATCGATATACAAAAATAAATTAAGGTAAACCCTAAAAAGGAGTTTCTAGAATCCATAAAGTTTTGAGACAATTAAAACAGACTAAAATCAATTGTTGATTCATTTCAACAAATCTCATAAGGTTGGCCGGTGGATGTCCAATAAACTAATTTTGTCATGAATACTGTCAAACACCTTTGACGATGTCACATTTGCAAATTTGCAAAGATGTCGGTAAATTGATCAGAACTTTTTGTATATGAAGGAGTTATAATTACAACTTGTATTTTTTCGAGTGAAGTGGTAATCCCTTTCAACATGCTTTGTTTTACACGAAAAACCGAGTTAGATGCAATGTGATGGCCACTTAATAATTGTAGTGAAGAGTAATTGGTTTAGATCATTAACTAATATCCTGAAAAGATTTTTTAGCCACATTAGATTTTTTCTAATTTCTTTCATTCCTCTATATTATGCTTTGGTAGTTGAAAGAGAGACCACTTTATGGTTCTTGGTTTTCTATGTGACCAGATTGCTTCCAACGAAAGTACAATAACCAGTCATAGATTTTCTATCCTCCTTGTCACTTGTCAAATATGCATTACAATAACTCACAATCTTGCAACTCATCCATATTGAAGTGAAGACCTTTGGACATCTCAAAAGACTTGGAAAAAACTTTAAGTAGACAGTGTACAAGGTTAGACAAAGGTTGGACGACCAATTAAAGAAAGAGTAGACGTCCAACCAGACAAAGATGGACAAAGGGTTGATACAGGGTGGGAGATCAAATTAAGACATTTGTATGGCCTGAATTAATTTGGATTGACGTGTGATGTTGTTGAAGTCCTCTAGACGTTCTACGTATGCAAAGGAGCCTTTAGAAATAAGCTTTGACTTGAGGAGAATCACATGAGTCTCGTAAGAAAATGTGTCATAACCATTAAATGCATGTCTAAGCCTGCCACACATGCCCAAACATTAATGCTTGCTAACTCTAGTCCAAGCATTAGAGCCAACTTTTGAATTTAAATCTTTTTTTTGATTCAATGTATCTAGTCTCGATTTTTTTTTCTATATAAAAAAGTTGAAATCCTCACTTATAAAACTTAGAGAGAGTTAAGTCTTTTTTTGTTGTTGTCAAGTGTTAAATTTTTCATTCAACAGAAAGTAGTGTTAACGAACATCATTGTTATGGCTTAAGGAAGCCTTTTTTGCAAGGGAGTATGCCAAAACATTAGTATCTCTAGAAACAAAAAGCAAAGATAAGGAGTTGAATTCGGCCATGAGGCATCGAATATCATTCGGAAATTCGTAGATCTCTAAGGAGATGTAAGAGGATTGTACGATCTTGATGAGAGACTGAGAGTCAGATAGGAACGTGACGTTATGTTGACGCAAAGATAGTGCACTCAACATGGCTTCTTTCCAAGCTGCAGCTTCAGCCGCAAGGGAGGACACCGTTCGTGGACCAAGATATGAAAAATTCATAACTTCAGGTGATGTAGCTTCGCCAAAATGCAAGCCAAAACCGCAAGGTGAGTCATGAGAGAACCAAGAAGCATCCACATAACATTTTGTGCTATGCATAACTGGAGATGTCTCGATGATAGTAGATGTGGAGGTCGAGGTCAGGTGCAATGGTTGAGCTTGCTCCCACTCCTTAGCCTCTCTTATGGCTTTTGAGAGCACATCTGGTGCCGTGAGAGAGCGTTCCGAGAAGATGCTGGAGTTCCGAGCAAGCCAAAGGTGCCAGCAAATCCAAGGGCAAAGAGAGGCCAGAGTTACACTTGAAGGTGGCAAAGAAATTAGCTTATTAGATCTCTTAAGAAAGTTAAGCATCGAGCCTATGTTATTTGACGGGTTAGCTTTATAAGGCGCCATTCTGCAAACCGAAACTGCAAATTCACAGTAAAAGAGGGTATGTGTAATAGATTCCGGTAATCCACATCTATGGCAATTTGGATTCGTTGTTACTCCTCTTCGAGATAGATTAAGTCCCACCGGTAAAGCATTAACCGCACACTTCCAGATGAAGCTTCTAATTTTTGGCAATGTTTTGAGTTTCCAAATGTAATTTTGCCAATTAAAATCCAGGGTTGGTTGAGGAATATCTGCAGTAGACAGAAGGCCATAACCCGATCTAGAGGTATACAAACCGGACTTAGCTGGTAACCAAGCAAGCTTGTCTTCACATCGTGTTGAGCCAGGTGGAATTAACTTAATCATCGGTTCATAGTGTGGAAGAAAGTTTCGGATAGTGTCCCAGTTCCATGTCTTATTAGATGGGTGGAGAAGGTCTGCGACAGTGAGGTCTTGAAGGTGAAAAGGAGCAGGGCCTATTGGTGTAATCGGCTTGGTTAATGATAGCCAAGGTTGTCGCCAAACGTTGATACTTGTGCCATCACCGATCAGCCACCCAACGCCTTTACGGAGAATGTCTCGTCCTACCAAAATACTTCTCCATCCATGGGAGGGTCTTGATGAGATTGGGGCTTCCATAAAAGAGGTATTGGGACTATACTTTGATAGTAATATGCAGCTTAGGACGCAGTCCGAGTGACTGATTAATCACCAACCTAATTTGGCTAAAAGGGCATTATTGAACGCTTCAAGATCACGAAAGCCCAAACCGCCTGCATTAATGGGTTTAGTGAGATCAGGCCATGCCTTCCAACACATCTTCTTCTTATCCGGTTTAGCGTCCCACCAAAATCGAGTCATAATGGACTGAATTTTCCTATAGAGGATAGCCGGTATTTTGAAACATGAGAACGTGTATGCTAGCATTGCTGTAAGAACAACTTTTAACAGTACTTTTTTCTCTACCGTAGATAAGAAACGAGAAGACCAACTATGAGATCTTTGTCTCATTCGACCTACTATTTCTCCAAAGATAGTCGCTTTGTTTTGGCCAAGACTTTCCGGGAGACCAAGATACTTTCCCAAACCACCCTCTTTAGAGATTTTAAGTGAGCGTTTGATAGCATTTCTAGTGACCTCAGGTATCCGCGAGGCAAAGGTGATTGACGACTTCGAAAAGTTGATGAGTTGGCCGAAAGCTCTAGAGTATTTTTCCAAAATATGATTTAGGTGTTGTGAGCTTCGGAGATTAGCTCTACTGAAAACATTGTATCCTCGGCGAAGAGAAGATGGTTAACTTGGGGTCCGTGCTTGGACACTTTGATTCCCGGTGGAAGACTCGACACTTGTGCTTTCCTACACATGGCTGAGAGCACTTTCACGCAGAGAATGAATAGGCTTGGAGACAAAGGATCTCCTTGATGAAGGCCCCTTGAAGGTGTTACTCTTCCTTTTGGTGCACCGTTGATGATGAAAGAGTATGGCACTGATGTCACACACTCCATTATCCAATCAATCCATAGGACAACCTTGAGAAACGTCCACTCGATACGGTCATATCCCTTACTCATGTCCGTTTTAACCGCCATATCTCCTCTGGTTGAAGCATATGAGATCTTGAGGAAATGTTGGATTTCTTGAGTAATGAGGACATTGTCCAGAATAGATCTTCCCGAGACAAAAGCCGATTGATTCTCGGATATAAGGCTTGGTAATACTCCATGTAGGCGCTTAGCAAGTATCTTAGCAAGCATTTTATAGAAGACGCTACATAAAGCAATGGGTCGAAAATCTGATACTTTATGGGCTGTCGGAATTTTTTGGATCAAACGCACCCAAGTATCATTCCAGCCTCTCGGCATGACCTTAGAGCCAAAGAAGTCTTGTATTTCGCGAATAAGGTCCTGTCCACTAAAGCTCCAAAAAGTTTGGAAAAAGCCGGCGGTAAAGCCATCATGTTCGGGGGACCTTGCTAGGGTACATATCAAAAAGAGCAGATTTTATCTCCATCGGATCTGGTAGTTTAACGAGGGAGTCGTTCATGGAAGCAGTATTCACCGGGTTTAGAGCTTCCATTACTATAGGGACATCCTCATTCCCATCAGAGGTAAATATTGATTAAAAATAAGTAGAGATTATCTCTGAGATCTTAAGTTCTACTAAGTGAGGTATTCCATTTGAATTCTAATCAGAGAATCTGTTTTGAGATCGCCTATTTCTTGTGGTTGCATGGAAAAACGTAGTATTTCGGTCACCAATTTGAAGCCAATTGGTGCGACTTTTTTGGTGCCAAAATTTCCCCTCTTCTCCATATGCTTTCTCTAGTTTTGCTGTAAGAGAAAAATTTTTTTCGGGGCTGGTGTCTTCGATGACAAGGCTACTTCTAGTTCTTGTTGATAGGACGATATTAAGAGTGCCGAATTGTAACTGTTTTTCTTTTTCCATTATGTGATCTGAATTCTGCATCTCTGTAATCTGCTCATGAGAAGTGAGGATTCACTTTCAGTCCAAGCCGCTTTGAGTAGAGGTAGAGGTATAAGGTCTTCTTTATCTCGAAGCCTATTGTCAAATCTGAAAATCAATTTCCTTTTAACATGATTGCCGTCCACACATGTGACGAGAGGTCTATGATCGGAGCCTTCAAATCTTAGGTATTCCGCCTTGTTGTCCGAAAAGCGTTCAACCCACGCATTAGTGCAAATAGATCTATCCAATCTTGCTCGGTTAAAGTGGGAATAACGAGAACCTCACCAAGATAACGGATTACCCGTAAACTTCAAATCTAATAGTCCGTTTTTGAATATGAAATCCCAGAAATCCGTGAGTGATGAAATGGACCTTAAGCGTCCTCCTTTTTTCTCACTAGTGTGGAGAACTTCATTAAAATATCCAGTAAGAAGCCAAGGTACGGTCCGCAATGCACTTACAGAAGACAAGGTATCCCATACGAGCTTTTTATTATCTTTTAGAGGTTCACCATAAGTCATGGTAATGTAAGAAACCTTATTATGTAAGGTAAGTTTTGAGTCGATAAAGTTAGGAGATGAAGTTAAAATCTCAAGATTGATATCATTCTTCCAAAGTAAGACTAAGCCTCCACTTAAACCCATAGGTGGTATGGTAAAAGTATTTGAATAACCCATCCATTCAACAGTTTACAAACAAATTCATCTTGGTTTTTGGTCTCCATTAGGAACAAGATATCCAGGAAAAAACCTAGACAGAATTCCCGTAATCTACAAATTATCAAGGGGTTCCCAAGTCCTTGACAATTCCAGCTTATTATGACTAAGGAAGCGAGTTTTGTGGATTTTGAAAATTCACCAATTTCTTACAAATAGCCAGAATAATCGTAGAAATTGAAGGCATATGAGAAAGTCTTGAGGAACCTTTGATTGTTGTCTGTTCTACCGAACCTCTCTTGCTAGGAGATCCTCTAAGGTTGATAGCATTTCATTTCTTTGAGCTAGCTCCTTTAAGCACATTTCGAGTAGGCTTACTTTTTTGAGGAGGTTTTGTTGTTGCCTTAGTGTTCCTTTGTCTGTTAGGTGTGCGTTGAGGAGACATGGATGGTGGGATTGTGATCGTTACCACCTCCTGATGTCCACCAATTCTATGCTGCAGGTTGAGTGAAGGGCCTCCTTTAGGTGTGATTGCCACATCTGCTCCAGAATGATTATGGTAAGACTGGTTTTCAGTAGTTGGTAATTGCAGGCCTAGCAAAGCTTGAGTTGAGATTGGCGTATGTGAGCCTAACTTCCCATCATCATTCATCGATGCATACTGAACATTTACGTCTTGGAGGCGCTCAGAGTTGAGACTGTTATCTCGGAGTGGAGGTAGAGGCGGAAAGAGTGGTGCTCTAGATTTTTCTAGCTCCGGTCTCCTAATTTTTGGGGTAGCCTCGGTCATTGCAATTTCTTTCCCAGGGCGTTGAGGTATGCTCCTTTCATGGGGCCTGAGTGGTGATGCTTGATGGCATTGGAGGGTAGAGTCGAGACTAGCTTCAACTCTATTGGTGTGAGCTTGTTCCCTGTGATGACCATTGATAGGTTTATAGAAGGATCTTGGTCTTTCTTCACCTTGGTGGACTGAAGGTAAGCGATCATATGATCTAGGTGATCGTGATCTCTTTCTTGGATGGTAAGAGGAAGAGAATTAGTGGTCTCTTATAAGTCCGTATGAGTATAAAGTGCCAGAATGGGATATGTAATCTTCTCGAATCCTATTCCGAGGAGGAGAAGACCTTACACCAAGGTAATTTTGTTGGTGTTCTCTCCTTTGTGACTTACGGAGGGCTAGTCTTCTTTTGTCCTCTTCGAGATAAGATAATGTTTTTTGGTGGTTGATGCCCAGAGGTCGGGTCTCTATTTTAGCAGATTTAACAAGTGAGCAGTCCCGGTCTTCATGAGAAAGGGCATTGCATAAGAAGCAGTGCTTTTGGAGCTTTTCGTATTCAAGATCAACTGTAGTTGTTTCACCGGTTAGTAGCTGAATGGGTAGTGACGTAATCAGAGGTTTAAGGCCATTGATAAAGACACAGACTCTACCTTGTTCCACATCAAAGCCGTCTAGATGACCTAGCTCAAAGCCTATCGTGCCTATCATCTGAGCAGCCCAGTAATGGAGAGGGATTCCGTGAATTTTCACCTAGAAAGGTATTAAAGATGGGAAATTCTATGAGATTATGGGTTCCCATCATTGTAGGATAAACATCCACCATTTAAAGTGAAAAGGGGCTCTCTTCAATATCGCAATAAAGCATGTTTCAGATTCAAACTTGAATTGAAATTTCTCTGGTCCCAATTCTCTACCAACAATCTTTGATTCAACATTCCAATATTGTATCATGTACTCCACAAGGGCTTTGGGGTATTGGACATGTGGGTTTGTTACCCTGCCAATCAATGTAAGTTTGTGAGCTTCCATTAGACCAGAATTATCATACTTTGGAATGCGAATAGGGGACCGTTTCCTGGAGCTTGAGGTGGCAATTCCTTTCCCTTTATCTTGTCTGGAATATCTTGAGTCCATAGTAGTATGGTAGAGTGTGCTGAGAACTAACTGCAAACCAAGGAAGATAAAGCAAAAGGTAAAACATATAGGTTAAAGTAAGTAGAGTTAATCTTAGTTTGCTGTAGAGCAAGATGGTCACACAAGAGTAGTAGAGATAGATGAAAAGGACTGTACTATCGACAGTAGTGTGGGGAGGAAGACACTAAAATCTGGAGAAATAGAATAATCCCTACTTAAGGGTAAGAGATCCCAGACTGGGCTAGAAGATAGCAAGAGAGCAAGACTCTAGAATTAGCCATGGTAAAGTTTCACCTTGAATATCTGTAAGAATAGGTACACCAGAGATGTGTAGGAAGCTTCTTCTTCTGTTTCACTAGTTGTCGTAGATGTAAGATTCAGAACGCCATAAATAAACCATAGTTGAACAGGTATAAGGGGAAGTTCCAGGAAGGAGATGACCAAAAGTGGCAAAGAAAGTTATTTTGGGATATAATTTGAAAGCCAAAGGCTAAAAGCACCGTTCATTAAAGCTCGCAAGTCCTAAATTAGGATTAAAGAGAGCCTACTATTGTACCAAAGAGGAAAGAGGTGCAGCTAGGGAAGGTTTCGTGGGAAATCGTGCCTCGGAGCATTTTGCCTTCGGACAAAGTATCGGGGCTTGATGACTGATGAGTTAAGTCTATCTCTTTACACTCAAGCCTTTATTTACCTTAGCTAATTCCGAGCTTGGTTTTCCGTATCTCTTCGGATTTTGCAGTCACAAGCTTTATTGATTTTGGGCTTAACGTAGCTTAAACTAATACATTGCCGGTCAAAATATATATATATATAAACAAATCAATGGATCATGTTCTCATATTATATGACACTTATTGGGCTCTTCTTGTTACGCCGTTGAGGAAATATTTTGGTCCACCCAAAATTTTAGGTCAAACTATATAGTCAAACTCTTCGTAATTAAATTAAAGAATTTTCATCTAAAGATCGACAACTCCATGCTGAAGCAACAAATAAAACGTAGATTTTCGTTCAAAATAAAACAAAAATTGAAAAATTAAGCAGTACTTGAGATGGTCTAATCCAAGAAACAGAGCAAACTAGCCGAACGTAAAACCATGGAAATAAAAGAAGAAAGTAGTAGTCGACCCATAATTTTTCCTTTTAAGGCGGCAACATTGGAAAAAGTGCTTGACTTTCTCAGAGAAGAAAGCGATTTTCTGATAAAACCCTTCGTCGAGGAGGAAATCGCCGTCGTAGTTAAAGTTGCGTTGAGAAGGCCTTCAGAGAAGGATAGCGTTAAGCCAACTACTATTGCTTCAATCTCAGAGCTTAAGGAAGTGAAGGAGGAGCAAGTAGCTGATCTTGATCCAGAAACTCGCCAAACTATTGAGAAAAATGATGCTACTCTCTCTTCCTAAAGTATCTGGCTTTTTTTGTTGGGACATTGTATACATAATAGTGTAGGAACCGAATAACCGAACTGAATTAAAATCGATTTAGAAAATATTATGAATTAAGAAAGACATGAAGTCGAGTCGAAACTCTTTCCTTAATGCTTAAAATCGCTCGTAGTAAGACGGTTACCGTGATTCAGAATCCAGGATACAACCGTGGATATCTCCGTCACTCTTAACAAAGCGTGATCGAACTAAGTACCAAACGATACTCTTGAGACAAAAGGGAAAGGGAATTTTTAAAACTTTGTTTTTAGTGACTTACTTATCGCGCTCGTCGTCTTCTCCGAAATCATCATTGTCTAAATCTGTTACATCCGTGTTTGACTTACGTTGCGACTGAATTTGATTTTTTTGCAGACCAGTTTTTTTGTTGTTGTGTCTGAGTTTCAATTTACATATAAATATACAAATCTTCTTAAATAAATCAAAAGTTTAGTTTTCCTACTTTTAACCCTGGTCGTCTTTTCCGAAATCGCCTTCCTCAAAATTGTATTCGCCCTCGTCGTGTTCTCATGTATGTTGTGAGTGATTTTGACATGTAATGCGTAAGAGTTAGATTATTGTTAAGACTAGGTTTAATTTCAGATACGACTGAGTTTTCTATTTTGATGTGACTGTGTTATTTTACATAGTAGTTGAGTTATATATCTTATGTTAAAAGGCCTAAAATGTAGAAAAAGCCTGAGTTATTCTGCCCTCGGAAACATATAAAGGGCTGTGTTATTCTTACCTCATAAACATAGAAAGGGCTGAGTTATTCTTCGTCTGAAACTTAGAAAGGGCTGAGTTATTCTTACCTCGGAAACATAGAAAGGGCTAAGTTATTCTTCCTTCTGACACATCGAAAAGGCTGAGTTATTCTTACCTCTGAAACATCGAAGTGGCTGAGTTATTCTTACCTCGGAAACATAATAGAGGCTGAGTTATTCTAACCTCAGTAACGTAACAAGGGCTGGGTAATTGTCTTTTCAAAATTAGAAACGAAAGCCCATGGGCTCAATGTTTGTATAACCCTATGTAATTTTCATTTTTTCTGTGATTAGCTGTTTCTTGAGTGATTAGGTTAATTTCGGACATACTTGCTTGCCTAACAAGAAAACCTCAACGAAAACTATTGTTCAATTTTTAAAATTTTTTACAAAAAAAAATTCTTGTTCAACAAAATAATTACATGGCTGGAAATAGTTATTGTATTTATCATCCCGTAGCATACTCCAGAGTCTAGCTTCTTGCATTTGCCTCGTACTTAGATCTATCCCTCCTGTACAGCTTCACCAATCTCTGCCACCAGAGGATCTTCAAGATTGGGATCAGCCAACAACGCAGC
>OVBE01011933.1:0-13776 GCA_900406425.1 Iberis pinnata
TGAAAATTCCTGAAAAATCTCCAAAATGCATGCAAATGCAAGTGCTAATGTAGAATTCCTTAAAATGCAAATTTACTAGAAAAGTTCTATAAATTCAACATATTCACATCTAAATGATCCTAAAATAAGAGTAAATGACTTCTAAAAACTGCTAAAATTCAGAGACATCAATTGTGTACAAAAACTGAGATCAAGAGATCTTAGAGATACCAGATTGATGTTACTCGGAAGGATCTTTAGCTTCTCACATCGATGCATGCTTAGTATAGTGAGGCTTGAGAGGTTTTGAATTGATGAAGGGACTCCTTCTATAGCAGTATTGTCCAATAGCAACTCTTTTATGCTCTCAGGAACATTTGGGAACACTTTGAGACTTCCAAATCCTTTGTTTTGAGTTTACGAAGACAAGATAAAGCCATGAGTAATGAAGGAAAATCTTTTATCGCTATAAAATATGTATCGAATTCTGTAATCTTTACATATATATCAGTAAAAGTTATCATCTGTGAGCCAAAATGTCCTAGCATTGAACAATATTCTCTTACCAGACTCTCAAACCTCTTGAGGGTCCAAATAGAGGATGGAAGTATAACCAAACTCCGAAAAAATCCGAGATTCAACGTGTTGATATTAATGGAATTTCCAATAGAAGAAGGGATTTCTATCAAGTTAAAGCAACCTTGGAGATCCAATACTTGGAGACTAGTGACCTCCCCAATAGTAGACGGAATCTCAACTAGACTTGTGCAAAAACAAGCTTTTAGTATCCCAAGATTAGTGGCTTTAGACAGATTTGGTAAATTCTTGAGGTTATTAGAGTCACTAAGATCTATCAGCTTAAGACATGGGAGAGGCTGTTGTGTACATATAAAATATATCAGACAAAAGATGATTAAGTTTATGCATTGAAATGAAATGGTAATAACTAACTTACAATAGGTTCTTCCCAGAGCTTCTCAAAATTACTGTGTTTCATCTGAAGTTTGACAAGAAACTGAGGATAAAACTCACAAGGAAAACTCGTCATTGGACACTCATCCCATCGTAGGTACTTAAGTTTATTACCTCTAAACTTCAGACTTTGTGGTAAAAGAAGTTTAGCCTTTTTATCCATAAACCTATAACTCTTGAATCTTATGAATTGGAGTTTAGACATCCATTCAAAAGCTTGTTCGTCAACAATTATATCTACCCTGATCTTTGATAAATCAAAATCTATTCCTTGAATACTTTTAGTGCCCTGAAAGAAGGTTATTGTTTAGTTAGATTCTCTTTTGTTTACCATAACGTTCAAATGTTGTTCGTGTGATAGGTAATGCGATCAGCGGCAACAATTCAAATTTATAATCGCTTGTTTTTCATTGTGACCAGGTAGTACTACTGTTACTAGGTCTTTTCAACGACCAAAACAATATCAAATTTCTGGTGGCTAGTTTTTATTTTGTGGTGACCATTTATTAATGACTGTCAAACAAACAACTACATCGATTGTAAAATAAATAAAAAGTTTAAATTAAACTAGAATAAATTCAAAAGTTAAAAGAAGTTTGACTAAGATAAAATTGAATTCAAGATATTAAACTAAGTTAAAAATTATAAATAAATATGTAAAAAAATTAAATTAATGGTTTATAATTAAGTTGGATTATATATAAAGTAGATGTTAAACGAACAACTTTGTAGCTAATAAATACTATTGTTGGTTATTTTGTTATTGCTGATCACTATCGTTAACTATCGCGAAATGAATAAGGCCTTAGCTGCAAATCATTGGGGAAAAAGTTGTAGTGAGGAAAGATTATTGTTTTACTTTCTGTATTGTCTGAGAGTACATCAGAAATCTCTTGAGCATCCACCAAGTACTGACGTTTCCCTGGATCATCAGATTGTCTACGGATGATTTCTTTTGCCAATTGCTCTAACAAATTATGAACCTCCAAACATCCACAATCATGTATAGATATAAAACATCTATCAAACAACACTTTAAGACCATGATTAACATTCAAACAACTCTCAAGACACTCCACCACATCACCAATGCAATCATTTTTGAAGAAACAAGCTATATGAATAAACAACTCTTGATCTTTATCACATAAAGCATCATAGCTGAACTTTAGTACTTTCTCAATTTTCCCATCAAGACTAGTTCTAAGTCTAGGCAATGCATGTTTCCACTCATCTTCAGATATTCCACGCAGATATGCGCCAAAGACTTTGAGACCCAATGGAAGGTTACCAGCAAGACATGTAACTTCTATAGCCATGTCTTTAAACCCTGATAGTGGCGAGTTTGTTGAAAAGCCGATTGACAAAAGATTTCAAGAGCTTCAGATTGAGATGGAAAACCAACATTGTAAACATGATTTATCCCATGTGCTTTCAAAAGTTGTTTATCCTTTGTTGTTATGATAATCCTACTTTTAGGACCAAACCAGCTAGTATTGTTAGTCATGGCTTCAAGCTGTGCTAACTCAACAACATTATCAAGAACAACAAGCACTCTTTTGTGCTTCAGCCTTGCTTTTTCCGCATCCAAATCATCTATTTTCAAATCTTTATGTTTCAAAGTCTTAGACAGAAGGTATTCTTGTTGATGCACCATGAAAGCATGCTCATCTTGATAGTTTTGATCGAACCTTCCCTTGATACTATCGATAAAAACATCATGTGTGAACTAACTTTTGAGATTTTTATGTAAAGCTCTTGCAATGGTGGTCTTGCCAATCCCAGCAGGACCCCATATACCAACCATCCTGACTTTATCTGAGTCTAAAGACACAAAAACTCTATCTCCTCAATATGATTTTCGACCCCAACTAAGCCTTTAATATCATTTGATGTTGTAGAATCATTCAACGTTTTTGAAATATCAATGGCTATTTTTTCAGATAAGAGTGCATCATTGTCCCTAATGTAGGAAAAACAGTTAAATAGTTGAAAAAACATACATGTATAATCTTATATTTTAAATACAACATAAATATGCGACTAACCAGTTGATGGAATTATAACCGGTGATTTGGGCTACTTCCTGCAAGGCTTGCTTCCAGCTCTCAACTTCCTTCTTGGTTTTACCTAGGCAAGTTTTCTTAAAGACAGTTCCAAAATATCCCGTCTGTTTCTTAACATCAGTTGGTTCCACTTCATTGAAAACCATCATTGTTATCTGATTTTGTTCCTTCCTACACTTGGTAATCTCCACCAACTCGTTCAGACACCATGTTGATGAAGCATAGTTCTTTGAGATCAAGACAATTGCAATTCTCGATCCTCTTATAGCGTTTATAAGCTCAGGACCAATAGACTTGTTCCTTTCCATATCATTGTCTATGAAGACATCAATTCCTTTCTCTTTGAACTCCTTCAATAAGCATCCGAGCAAGCCTCTACGGACATCTTTCCCGTGGAAACTTGGGAAGACATGGTGTATACAGTCACGGGACGAAGGAGGAAGAGCCATGAAAAAGATATGAGAGATGAAAAGTCTTTCAGATAACCAATTTGAGTAAAGAAAAGAGATGTATAGACACAGTTATATTAGGAAATATTATCAGTGTAGCTACTTTGTAGAAGGAATGTATGAGAACTCCATATAAGCCGTTGTTTACCATAAGAAATATTCATCGATTTTGCTGAAGACTAAATGGGTGAGAAGGCTTAAACGTTGACTTGGAAAATCAATGCCTCCATCACGTTTGGTAATTTCTAAAAAGTCAATGGTTTTGAGATTAGGCCATTTCTTATTATGATATACAAAAACCAAGCTTAAAATCTTCAACTCTAAAATACTATACAAATAAGATACCTTCCAATTATTTTTGAGGACAAGAACTGAGAAATAAAGACAAATAATGCAAAATAAAACTCAAACGATTCATTCTTGCACTAAAATTATGAAATATTGTAGGCTGAGAAAGCTAAAACGTTGACTTGGAAACTAAATGTCTCCATTAAGTGTGGCCACACACCATCGTTATCGCTGCATAACTGTCGATTTTTCGATATGAGATCAACGGTGCATATTTAAATCTGGCGTGGACTTTGCAATAACCAATCAATAAATGACACGTACATCCATGTGATTTGCATTTCGTAACGTGGGGAGGGCAAAATATTCGCTTGGATCCATTATTAGTTTCAAATCCATTTTAAAAATCTGAATATCAGTAAAACTACGAAATAACAAATTGTAAAATGTTATATCCGGAAAAAAACTATAGCAAATACAAATATTGTTTCTGGAAAGATTGAATATTCGCGGATCCGTCGATCCGTAAATTTCGAGATATATAATTAGACATATATTATATAGTAGTATAAGACTTATATTATAGATTATTTTTATGAAAATATAATAATAACATAAATCAATAATATTATTAGAATATAAGAGATCTATTTTATAAAAATAAAACCTAAATCTTAACTTTATACAATAAATATTTATTGAAATGTAAAAAATTATCATATTGGTAAACAAATAAATAAAAATATTTGAAAATGTAATTTGAAAAATTATTTTGTCGATGTATTCTCTCCTTTCTCTCATTTTTCATACTTTCTAGGTTTAAAAATATTTTTTGTTATTTTTATGAATTTTATATATTAAAAAAGATATTTGAAAAATGGATCAGGAGGGAGTGGATATTTGAAAATTTTTAGAACGAAGCGGATCGAATATTAATTATTGTAACAGAGCGCAGCGGAATAATGCAATTTTCCTAATTTTCCGCTATGTGCCCACTCCCTAGTGGGGACCACTTGGTGGATATAAGCTCTTTTACCCGAACGCAAAAGTCTCTTTGGACTCTTTAATAGGGCTGACAAAAAACTCGTAACCGATAAAACCAAACCAAATCGAATTGATTCGTAGTAGTTAAGTGATTTGGTCCTGTTTTGATTTTACTTAAAAATCCGCTAGGGTAGGATGATAAAACTATTCCAGTTTTTGGTATTGGTTAAAACTGTAAAATCGTTCGGATTTTTTACTATATAAAAAGATTATGTAAAATCATAATGTAAGAAAGAATCATTTTAGTTCGAATACACAAAACACATATATTCATGCATTCTTAACGGTTTTTTTTTATCTGCAGTTTTTTTTATCTAGCTTAAATTTCATTAGACTTGAATTGGATATTTAGATTTTGGAAATTTTATGTTTTTTTTTTTTTAATTTTCGTATGCACATCTTCTTTTTAGTATTGATTGTAGTGTCTTATATTTCACATATAAAACTTAAGTGAAACCAAACCGAACTAAAATGATTTTTCTTACGATTTTTTTATAGTTTTCTTTTTTTCAAAACCGTTTATACTATAAACAGAAAAAAAATCGTAACCGGAGTTTAACCCAAATTGTTTTAGATTTCATAAAACCAAGAAACCAAAAAAAACTAAACCATAAACCGGAATACCAGGCCTACTATTTAACCTCTAGACCCCAATATTCAAGTGACATTGTTTGTTTTCATCTGTTGGATCATTCATTTATATCTAGACAGATACATGTAGTTTAAAGGGAATCCTTGGTTACACTGAAGATGATGTTGTCTCAACTGACTTTGTTGGTGACGGCAGATTATTGGAACTCAAATTTTACTCAATTAGAGTTAGTTTGAATAAGAAATGTTTTTGTCCTAATTTTGGCGCTTGTATAGCACAAATCGGATATGAAAATTAATGGAAGAGCTCAAAACTTTGTTATGGAGAACAGAGTGAACACATACTAAACCATATGCGTGCGCAACGAATCGAGTAGTGCTCGGATCCGGGTGTTGGTTTATATGTTGGTTCATGTATATAAGCATTGACTCAATAACCTATGATGCAAAACTAAATCTATGTAACGGATCACTACATATATTTTATTTTGGTCAAAGTGAAATAATTCTTATTTCATATGATGGAGGATTATATTTGGTAAAAACATAATAATTCTCATAATAACAAAGAGAATTAAAGTTTGGTCAAATAAAACTCTTCTCCTTAAATTGAATTAATATTTGATTTTATTATTCAATTTTGTAACCACCAAATTTGACATAAAGTATAATGTTAAATGTGAGTAATGGTGGTTTTGACTACATGGTGAAGACAAAGAGTCTTGTCTCCTCATCTCCTATATAAGGAGAAAAAAAATCCAACATCTTAAAATATCCTTACACACTTCTCTTCTCATAATATTTTTATTCTCTTTCCTTTCATGTTTGAGAGTACACACAAACTATGGTTCGTTAGACTTTTATTCGAGTGATGCGAATAAAAGAAATCATGTAGATTTATCCTAGGACTCTAATCGTCATTCAACCGTCACACTACGGGGCGATTTTTGAGTTAAGGAAAGAGAACTTTCTCGACTGTGCAAAAATCAGATTGTATCTGAATTGTTATACGGTATTCTTGTATTTTATCTCTGTTTTTATACATTATTTTGCAATTATTCAGATTGTTCTCCTTATGTAAATTAAGGTCCTACAGTCTTAACTCAAAAATCGATTATTGCTTATTGCACTAACCGATCTAATAATTATGAAGTTGTTTTTGGTTGTAAGAACAGGTTTCATCGATCTAACCATGTAAATCTGAGTTAATATATTAAACAAACAACTTAAGAATATCGGATGATATTGTTCTGAACTTTTTGCAATTTATTTTGAGAAATTGTGGTGTTACTAACCTATTTTGAAACAGTTTCAAAGGATTTTGTTTCCCGGTTTTGTTATGGAGTTAACCAAATTTTGGATGAAATCTCTTTAATTCATTTTGAAACTTTGACTTCATATTGATTGGAAAAGAAGAAGAAGAAAAAAAAATCAGATCGTGATTTGATTATTGAATTGGTCAAATGATTAATACCATATCTCCTTGATAACTCTCAACCAATAAGAGTACTCCATAGTCATTGGAAAAAGAATAGTTGTGTTTTTCTTTTTATTGACTTTGTCAAAACAAACGTTTTGTTTACGTTTAGTAACGCTTGTATTATTATTTTGCAATTGAATGAGTTTAAATTGCGTTTTAATGCGGTGGTGATCATTGGTTTGAACAAATCAAGTGACTCATTTTCAAAACACTTGACAGGTATTATGTAAATTTATTTAATGAATATTGCATAACTAAATTGGTGTGTTATTAATTTTTTCTCTGGAAATTGTTGGAGTAGATTGATTTTTTGTCTACTAGTAATTTCAAACTATTATCTAATCTAATTTATGCAAATTATGTCATAATATTTGCATGTTATTTTTCCGATTTATAAAACTGTGGAACACAATATTTTATGAAATTTTCAGTATTTTTAAATCCGTAATTTAAGATTAACAATTTTGGGAGAAAAAAAAATTCAAAGACTTTGAAATTAAATTATTATTTGGTCTGATACTTGCTAATTCTTAGCAAAATTTCGGAGATAATGAATTTGATAGATTTTGACATGTTGTTTCCAAATTATAATTATCGAAAAAATCCAATAAAATTATGCAATTAATTAAGTTGGATTAAATTGCTAGAAGAATTTTATTGTGGTTTAATATACTAGTTCAGATTCGCTTGTATGCGAATAGACAAGTATCATTAAACAAGAGTGTTTACATTACCACTTTCAATAGAGACGAGTATAATGAGTCGACAATCCTTATAGGGACTGGTCTACCATCTATCACTCCGTCTTTGATATGAAATGAAATCTTGATGTTTATCAAAATGTTCAATTCATTTGCATCGGTTATGGTGGAAGTGTTTCCTCAATTTTCGTGGAAAAAACAAAAATTTTGCAATGAGTCGACGCACCAAAAATATTTTTGGTAGTGGTCTGCCATTTGAATCTGACCAAATAAAGTTCGTGAAGAATTTATGTATGATCAGAAGAATGAATAATTTGTGCAAAATCAAGATTCAAGTAGAATAAGTGGATTTCCATAATTCGTACAAAATGTGTATGTGCAACATTGGTGCAGAATCTGAAATTTTGTAAAATCAGCGTTCGTGCAGAATTTGTGCATAAATTTGCAGAAAAAAAGTTTGTGCAAAATTCGTTCAGAAACTAAATGATTTTAGTGTTCGTGCAGAATTTGTGTACACAACAACCTCTCTCATGTCTAAAGAAGATAGATCTTCAAGGCTCTGTTTACCTCAAGAACTTACCAAATATGTCTAAAGCCACTAATCTTGAGATACTAATAGCTTCCAACTGCACAAGTCTGGTGGAGATTCATTCTACTATTGGGGAGGTCACCAGTCTCCAAGAATTAAACCTCTATGGTTGCTCTAACTTGATACAAATTCCTTCTTATATTGGAAATGCCATTAATATCAAGACGTTATTATTCGTTATGTGTAAGAGTTTGGTTGCTCTTCCCTCCTCTATTTGGAACCTCAAGAGGTTAGAGATTCTGGGAATATCAAACTGTAGAGAGCTAAAACATTTGAGCTCACAGTTGATAACTTCTTCTGATATATCTGCAAAGATTACAGAACTTAATTTAAGTAGTACATATATTGAAGAGTTTCCTTCATCAATCTTGGCTTTATCTTGTCTTCGTAGACTCAACATGCAGGATTGTAAAAGCCTCAAAGTGTTCCCAAATATTCCTGAGAACATTGAAGTGCTGATATTGGACAATACTGGAATAGAAGAAGTCCCTTCATCGATTCAAAACCTCTCACGCCTCATTGAACTAAGCATGAAAGGATATGAGAAGCTAAAGATACTTCCAAGTAACATCAATCTGGTATCGTTACAATATCTTGATCTTAGAATATATACTCAATTGAAAACGTTTCCAGAGATATCTACAAGTATAGAAAAACTCAATCTGAGTAATACGGCTATAGAAGAAGTCCCTTCATCTATATGGTCTTGGTCAAGTCTTACTGAACTAAACTTGGAAGATTGCAAAAGATTTTTCAGTATTGGAGGGGTAAAAGAAACAGATTCCTTGGATATTTTTTCAGATAATACTCTACATATATGATATACTTGTATTTTAGCATATTTATAGCTTTGTTTTTCATCTATTTTAGGTAGACTCACTAGCATTTAGGCATATATAGGTTGCATTTGCATATCATTTCATATTTCAGGTGTTGAAGATGAATAAATTCAAAAGAGAGATCATTTGGATACAAAAGAGCCAAAAAGAGACTTAATATGGATCAAAACAAAAAGTCTTAAAGATCAAGAAATTTGGGGATATTAAAATGGAAATTTCATCATAGAATCTTTAATAATCTTGTATCCATGTATTCAAAATTTCCAAAAAACCAAAGATCACCCTAAACGCCCCAGGGAGTTGCAAGATATGAACCGGCAAAGTTGTGATCCGCTAGATTCGAAGCTCCAAACCGTTTACCCCAAAGATGCATCTTTTACACCACCTTCCACTGCGAATTAGGAGAAGACTTCTGCATAAAAGTTGTAGAAAATTGAATCATATTTTCAAAGAGCTATCACATGCCATCATATCTTCAAAGGTGAGAGAGTTATGGACCCCGTACTAAAGACTGGTCAAGCTGCTCGCAGAAGAAAGCATATCGGATGGATTCACCCGATACACATCGTCCGATATGAGCATATCGGCCAGTGTGTATCGGTCAACTTGCCCGATACAAAACTTGAAGAAATCATATCAACCATGTGTATCGGTCAATTTTCCCGATACCGAGCTGAAAAAGTCAAAATCAAGCATTGACCAAGAGTTTTACCCATTTCTTTTTGTGGGTTAACCCACATGTTTTGGGTTAACCTAAGACCATTTAGGAGATACTATTTAAGTGTTTTCAAACCTAATTTTTAGACATCTCATCTTTTATTTTAATCTTTGATTCACCTTTTGTTTAGTAACATTTTCTCTAGTTTCTTTAAAGTTTTATTGTTTGTTCTCCAAGATCAAAGAGATCTCATTTGGAGATTTCTCTTTGATCTTGGAGGAACTTCATCTACATTTAATTATTCATCTTTATTTTCTTTTGTGTTCTTGCATTTTAGGACTTAGTTTTGGTTATTAGATCTAGGCTAGATAAGATTTGTATTGAGGTTGATTGATAACGATTTATGGTTGTTGATGTGTGATTTTCATTCATTAGGTGTTCTTAATGCTAAATTTTACTCTTGATCACTCAAGTTTAGATCATAGGTTCGATGAAATTCCTAAACCAACTTTTGAATGCTAAATGAGGCCTAACCAAGAGATTGTGTTAGTTAGTTTATCATGGATTAGATCTCAATGCTTCTTGATTGTGAAATTATCCAAGAGATTGTTTTAGTTGCATGATTAGGAAAGGGATTAGTGCCACGAGAGTGGATTAGTCTACTAAAGGGAATCTTAGGACAAGGATTAGCATTGATTGATTGTTTCATTGTTGGTTGATTGTTAATCACATATCTTGATAGTAAGATTCATGATCCAATGCTTTTATCTTGTTTTCTTCTTTATTTCTAATTTATTTGCATTTGTTTCTTAGATTTAAAACTCATAAAAACTCATTGGCTCTAGATTAGTTTGGTTCTCATATCTTTAGTGTTGCAACTTTAGTCCCCGTGGATTCGATTTAAACCCTTTCTATATTACAAACGATTAGTAAGGGGATTGGTATGGTAAAATTTCTCTTATCAATTTGGCGCCTATGTCGGGGACTAAATGATTCCCCTTAGAGTTAGGAATCGAATTGAGACTAGAGCCCCATTTTTCTTTCTTTTTGTTGCTAATTTCTTCAACTTTTCCTTGTGATCTTGAACTTCTAGGTGTACAACTAGGTGTGAAGGAAACATTCGAGGAAAAGGAGATAGGATGATCAACCGCCAAGCTAGAAACGTTAAATGCGCCCTTGGAGATTCCTCCAAGAACCATCAAGCTAATGACGTAAAATGAGCTCACTTGGGAGGAAGTCTCATATCTATCCTTTATTTTATCATTTGCTTTAGTTTGATCTTGGGTATAATGACTCTTGAAAATTATGAGTGTTGAAATGAAGTAGGTTGAAGTTGCTTCAAGGGTGGAGAGATACAAGATAAGACATCTTCAAGTTGCTNNNAGATAAGACATCTTCAAGTTGCTCAATTGGTTCAATTGATCATCCCAACAACCACTAAAGGTATCCTTTAACACCTTTGTACTTATTTGCATCTTAGTTTTTGTTTCTTTTATTTTCGGTTCTTTCTCTAAATTCTTAAGGGACCGTGTGAATTAAGTTTGGGAGAGGGACCATATCTAACTTAGTTTTGATTTTTGGTCTTATCATGCATTTGCATTGTGAATAGCTAAGGCTTACAAAAATACATAAAAATCGAAAAATTTCAAAAAAAATTGCATTTAGCTTTATCATTTGCTTCCTCTTTGTTTGCATTTAAGTTGCATCATTTGCATAGGAAATCTATGATGAATTGGCCTTGTAAGTATGCTTCTTCGCTAGTTGGTATCATTGCCCAAGTTATTAGTTGTCTATTGCTAGCTAGTCGTTTCCGAACTAAGATTGAACCTTACTTGGAATATAAAATTGTGTGATCTTTACCTTTCGGAAGCATGTTTTGATTTGAAGTTTATCTCTATCTATTAGGACCTTAAATTGATTGTTAATTATCATGTCTATGCATTAGATTTGGACTTATGGATAGAATATACATACTTGGACTATCTTATCCCATTTTACCACTCTTGTTAGTCTAAGTAGATTTCCCACCTTGAACCATCTTTCTTTCAAGCCACAAATCGATTTTTGAGTGGTAGGACTTTTATGAAAAGAGTTTGGTAGAAACTGTTAGGTTTGAACTGACAAGAATTGGATTTCATGTAGTTCTAGTTCACGACATTTGGATTAGATAGGCTTAGGTTCGGAATCAACACGGGAATTATTTGGTATATATGAGATTTAGATTGCCGATTTGGTCATAGCTCGAAAAAGGGAAAGGAATGTTCTAAGAGGATTAGGAGGGGATCAAAGAAAGAAGAATGCAATGGAAATGCCTAGTAAAGGATTGGGAAAAGAAAAAGTAATAAAAAGGTACGGCTTAGCACAAAGCGATTGGAGTTGTAAAAGAAACAAATGCCGAAAAGGAAAGAAAATAATGGAAAAAGAAGAATAAGAATCCTTAAGCCCTTAGAAGTGGTAAAACTACCAATCCGCTAGGTTAGCAAAAGGATTGAATCCTCCTCCTAAGTCATTGATTGATAAGAGTTTGAATAAAAATGGTAGAGAACTAGGATGGGTATCTCCGGGCTAAAAGAGTAGATTAGGATTCTTCTCCATGTTTTTAAATGCAAAGCTTTAGGCTTTTTGGTTATGGGTACTTTGATCATCAAGCAAATGGAGATTTACTAACAATCAACTTGGAGGATAAGAGACCTTTTCCATTATTCTTGAGATTTAAAGCTTGTCTTTTACTACTTCATGGCGAGTTTATAGAGGAAGGAGATGATACCAAGGATAAGGTTGCTCACCCTACAGATGACAAGAAGCTTTCTTGTTGCATTTGGGGAATTGATGATAATGGTGTTGATGTTGGATTTGGATCTCGTAAGTATCATCTACCAGCTTTACTTGGACTGGAAGAGCATATGTATATCGTAGATTCTTCCATCTTTATAGATTTTCCTGAAACAAATGTGAAGTTCAGTAAGCTTGACTGTAAGTTCAAGATCAGTGGTAACTATTGGAGAATAGAATAATGTGGTGTAAAACTCCTGGACAATGCTCATGGATTCTGTGGAAGTATTTACAACGAAGCTGAATACAAAGCATCTGCAAATATCATGATAATAGAACTTATATTGCACACAAGAACAAAAACAGTGAGAACAAGAAGCAATAAAGTCTTGTGGTAAGATTGTTATAAAGAAGAGCATTGTTAACTTTATTTACATGTTTCATCTTTTGATTAAACGATTAAAAACTTTTTCATTGACTCTATCACCTACTACTCTTCCTATAATAATATTCCATATTTCTTCGCACACTGAAGAAATATGTGTTCATCGTTCTTGTTCCAAAAGTTTAGAGGTATGTGTTCAACTTTTTTTTTAGTTTGTATAACCGTTCAAATTATTTTTAGTTTAGTTTATTGTTGTTTAGTATTTATAATTTTGAAATATATATAAAAACACACTTAAAATTGCGTAGGTCATTCATAAATATTGGAACAACACTGTCTAAATCTTGGCTTGACTGGCAAGTAGCCGACTATTCATTAGATTTCGCTTGAATGTGTTTTTTTCTTTTCTATCTTGGCTTGACTGGCAAGTAGCCGACTATTCATTAGATTTCGCTTGAATGTGTTTTTTTCTTTTCTCTAAATCTCTTGCTTTGTTCGATCATAAATTTGTTGCAAGAATTAATCAAATTATTGGAAGGTAACTGATTTGTATAACATTTCAGAGCTGATGATTTTCATCATGGTTTTTGTATATTTGCCGGATAAAAAAAAATCTAAATGTATGTGAGTCAGTGAAGATAAGAAGTGGCCTAAACTCAAGACAATAAAGGTTCTTGACGTCTCAGAAACTTCCAAGCAATAGTGGAGCCAAATTTAATGGAGACTTTGATTTTTTCCAAGTCAATAATTCGTCATTTATAGACTTCTCTTTCCTCTAAGTATATTAGTCTTCGGAAAAATATATGAATCTTCCTTATGGAGTTTTCATACATTCCTTCTATACGTCGCTACACTAATAATACATTTGTGTCTATTTTTATTATTGTTTCTTTACACATATTGGTTATCTTGTAAACTCTACTTTTATGATTTCTATTTATGAAATCTAATTCCCAAGATCAT
>OVBE01011934.1:0-13775 GCA_900406425.1 Iberis pinnata
AACAACATGACATTGTCATACCAGTATCCACAATGGATGAATGTTGGAGATGATACATTACTTGAGCCAGAGTACATTAAAGAAGATAACCATGTTGTGCAGTTTGTCACTATGCGAAGAGAAATAGAAGAAGTNGAGAAATAGAAGAAGTAGACATGTTCGTTAGTATTAGGCCAGAACAACCAGCCGGTGGTAATGAATACTGTATATGTGGGACCGGACACCAAACTACAAAAGGTCTACTAATGATGACGATACGAGTAGCGAGGAGGAAGGTTACAAAGCAACAATCAAGATGTATCATGAGTTTTCCATGCTTGGTTCGGAGGGTGAAGGAGAAGAAGATACTTCGCAACCTTTCACACCTAATCAATGTGTGGTTGCCCCAAACGAGTCAGGCAGCGTCTCTGGCGAAGGTAAGGCCGAAAACTATGAGGCGTGGAATAATTGATAGTGAAAACGACGAGGCGTGGGAATGGTTTTTCTTGAGACTGAAAACTTTTATTGAAGACAACAACGAGTTGGTCATAATATCATATATGCACGCAAGTATATACAATGGCTTAACAAAGGTAAAGTTATAGTTTTATATATAGTGTATTGGCTGTGGTACACAGTATACCAACACTAAAAGATACGACCAATTTCGTAGGTCTATACAAGAGTTAGGCATTCATGTTGCACGGTACATTTGTACCGTAATGTTCAATCCAATTTTGAACCTAAAACACTGGGTATCATGATGATGAAAGTAGCGAGATGTTACACCATTGAAGATTTCAACAAAAGGTTCTTGGACATACAGAATACGAACCCAGCATGTGCTGCATATCTTCTGGATATAGGTATACAGTATATTCTTTACGTATATACATGTTTTTTTGTCATACGTACACATAAAATGTGAAATGTTTATAGGTTTTGGGCACTGGACCCATGCTCATTTTGAGGGAAAACGGTATAACCTAATAGACTCGAACATTATTGAATCGTGGAACACTGTTCTAAAAGAAGCAAGAGAATATCCATTGGTGACCATGCTGGAGTACATAAGAAGTCCAATAATGACTTGGTTTGCGATAAGCCAGAAAAACCAGTCGGTGGTAATGAATACTGTATGTGGGACCGGACACCAAACTATGAAAGGTCTGCTAATGACGAAGATACGAGTAGCGGGGACGAAGGTTACGAAGAAACAAGCAAGATGTATCATGAGTTTGCCATGCTTGATTCGGAGGGTGAAGGAGAAGAAGATACTTCGCAACCTTTCACACCTAATCAATGTGTGGTTTCCCCAAACGAGTCAGGCAGCGGCTCTGGCGAAGGTAAGGCCAAAATGACCGGTGAACAGAGTATTGGAGATGGTGTACTAACTACCGTGAACAAGAGATGGAAGGGACCATCATTTCAAGAGAATGTACGTTCTGATCCCCCTCCCCCACATATGATCTGAGGATACTGCCAATGCAGCCAGAAATTGTAGGTACGAGCAGAGACGTACCACAAAATGCTATGTTAATTGAAAAAAGAACAATACAGTTTCTAGGCGACTTTTTCAATCATCATTAGAATCGAGTATTGATGAATCAGATGGTGAGACGGACCACCATTTTGAGCAATCTATTTCCTCTTGGGTTGAGGATGATAAAACTCAACATAATGTTTTCTCGAAAGACATCAATGACCCGTCGTTGTTTTCTCGCGATACGCCCCCCCATGTTTAATGATTTATCTATTGAAGGTACTTAATAAGCGAACTTAAACATATTATACTTTATACTGACTACCACATCTTCAATTGTAAATGCTTTAATCCTGTTTTGGATTGATCTGCATGAGTTGATTCGGCTCTGTTTGAAATTACTTACAAGGGATATAAACTGTTTGTTGGAAGAGTGTTTAGAAACAAGGATGATTGTAAGATAAAAATTACAATCAATGAAATAAACAGAAAGTATAACTTTAGAACAGAAAGATCTTCTGTTGAAGTGCACATCAAATCATTGCCCATGGTGAGTATATGCAGCAAAGGTTAATGCCTCAAACAATTTCCAGATAAGGAAAGCACAATTGGACCATTGTTGTTCGGTTGAGGAACGTAGATATTACCATAAACTGGCAACAACACAAGTCATTGCAAAACTAGTGGCAAAGTATTATCTAGGTATCAAGCGCGGACCAACACCCACTTCTGTAAGGAAAATAATGCTCGATGATTTTCATGTTAATATATCTTACTGAAAAGCATGGAGGGCGAGGAAGTTAGCAATGGATAGGGCATTAGGGAGTGTTTCTGGAAGTTATGCAATAATGCCAAATTACATGGATTTGTTAGAACACACCAACAAAGGAAGCAAATGTTACATGTAATTCGAAACTGAACCTGATGGATCGCGTAGGTTCAAGTACAAGAGCTAGGCATGCATGATGCACGATACATCTGTACTATAATGTTCAATCCAATTTTGAACCTAAAACACTGGGTATCATGATGATGAAAGCAACAAGATGTTACACCATTCGAGATTTCAACAAAAGGTTCTTGGACATACAGAATACGAACCCAGCATGTGCTGCATATCTTCTGGATATAGGTATACGGCATATTCTTTACGTATATACATGTTTTTTTGTCATACGTACACATAAAATGTGAAATGTTTATAGGTTTTGGGCATGGGACCCGTGCTCATTTTGAGGGAAAACGGTATAGCCTAATAGACTCGAACATTGCTGAATCATAGAACAATGTTCTAAAGGAAGCAAGAGAATATCCTTTGGTGACCATGATGGAGTACATAAGAAGTCCAATAATGACTTGGTTTTCGATAAGAAGAGAGAAAGAAAAAGAAAATGATTTAAATGGAAGTCTGACTCCGCAGGTTACTGAGAGGATTGAGAGGAACTTCGAGGCAGGTATGGGGATGCTGGTGAAACCAATATGCCTTACAAAATTAGAAGTGTTAAACAAAAAAGGCTGGTGTTATATGGTGGACCTTGATGACAAAAGTTATAATTGTAAGGAATTTGATATTCTTGGAATTCCTTGCGTACATGCAATAGCAGCAACCACCCATATAGACATAGGAACCGAGGCCCTGGTTAGTAGTGAGTATTACAATGAAGCATGGGTTTTCGCATATGCCAGAAACATATTTCCAATACCTTCTGCCGGTGGAGATGCTCTAACCGGGTCATCTGGAAACGGAGCTGTCGATTTGCTGCCACCTAAAGTGAAGAGGCGATTTGGTAGGCCAAATAAAATAAGAATTCGTTCATGTGGGGAGTTCAAGGTAAACACTCGATGACTAAACAGTTGAGAACATGAATTGTAGTTCAATTTTTGGTTACACTTACTGATATTATCTTTTAGATACCAAGCATAAGGCATTGCAGGCGTTGCAACATGAGGGGACATAACATGGCAAGTTGCTGCAATCCAATTTAGGGGAGCTGAAGTATTATGGAATAGAGAAGTTGTTGTGGATGGGAACCGTGATCAAATAAGTAGATGGCTGAAGTAGTGGGTAATATTTTTTGGATAGTCATTATAACCAGTGCTGACCTTTTGTTTTGTATAATATATGGTTCAGGGGTTTATCAAGTTTGGTTATTAAGAATAATTTATAACAAATAAAAGAGGTTGCATGCCTTACTCTACCTGTGTAATAACCTATATTGGTGAATGCAATTGTAGTATGCTTGAAGCATTTTACTATACTAGAACAAAAAAATAGTAGACGGAGTACTAATACGGATAAGCGACGTAAGGCAATGCGTAACTGGAAATGTTAAGTCACTGAAAATTTTTAAAAACGATAACACAACTACCAAATAAGATAATGTTTGTCAAGATTCAAGGGTAATTTTTAAACAAGAGACATAAGTTTGTAAGTTTGAAACAAAGGTCATTGAGGGGGTACGGATGATGGTGAAGTTGGAGGGTTTAGAACAAACTTAAACACATCCATCCCGTAGTTAAGCGCTGCTACATTCAAAATCTCGTCAGTGAGCAAGGAACATTCATCTATGCGATCAAGAGCATGTTGTTCCATGATGACAATGGTTCCAACACCAGCGAGAACTAAAGAAAGATAAGCAGAATTTTCGATGAGTAAAAAATTTAGTAAAAGAAAAAAAGAATCTAGTAAGGAATCACCTTTGCTTTGGACATCGAATTCAAAATCAATCATGTTAACTAGAAAAGGTTCCAAACCAATGGCCCTGCATGGAACCGCAACTCCATGGCGACTGATGAAATAAGGCAATAGTGTTGTAGGAACTTAAGCACACGATGCATTTCAACCACTGCAAGTTTGATGGGGTTACAGTCCATAAATTCTACTGCACATTTGTTGAGGTCAATGGCCAATCCAAGCCAGTGTCCATTCCTAATAACAATGGCGCTGTAGATCCTGTCAATGTTGGTGTACCAGTTATGACGCTTTGTGATAGGAAGTGTTGAATTGCCTGAAAACTGGAATTTGTTTTTGTCAGTAGTGCGCAAAAAGGACGCCCATAGTCAATTCATCTCAATAGCCCAACTATTGGGGAGGAAATCGAACTTGCAATATGGGAATTGATCACGTCTTTTCTGAACAAAAAGGACCACGAAATCGAGAACCTAGTGGTGAAGACGACTACGAAATGTTAACATAAAAATGAGTAGTGCGTATATTAAAAGAATATAGTGTGAGAGTGAAAAATGGAAGGTACCATAAAACTTGTGATACTTACATTTGGTTGCCAGATCTCTGATGGGTTAAATAAGGTTATGAAGATCGTGTTTTCTATGCTAAAGGTTTGACCAAGGTCGTACACCCTGTAAGAACCACATGTATGTAAGTTAGAAGAAGCGTTCAAAGTTTAAGTTAGTGTGAAGTTGTAATGGTAACCTGGAAATCTGGATAACGAAGCAAAATTCGTTGCGCTCAGCTTCCGTAGGCGCCTGGAAAGCTGTGAACTTAGATACTAGAGGAGATAGAGTGGATTCCTTGGTATCCACCTCCTCAACAGATGATAGGACTACTAGGTCTGGTGTGTTTGCAACATGCTGACTCTTTTTCTTTGGTGGTGCAACAATATGAGGAGTGACGTATTAGACTTTGACCAATTCCTTTTACTTCTTCGGGCTACCGGTTCTTTTGGGGGTGGCTTTGTCTCTGCCCGTCTCTTCCTCTTTGTAGGCATAGTAGGATGTGGTTCATCAACCTGAGCCCTTTTTGTTGTGGTCTTCACTCGTTTTTTGGCCGCCTGCTGAATGTCAACAATGTCTCCGAGTCATATGTGTCTTCATCATCGTTAGATTGACCAACATTTTTCTCATGAACGTATAACACACACACACACACACACACACACACACACACACATATATATATATATATATATGGTATAAGTAAATGGATAGGTGAAGTACATAGGTGCAACAAACGTGATGAGAGTTCTCTTAGGTTAGCTTTGGTGTCCGAGAGCATCCACTTTTCTAAATGTCTCGTACACCAAAATACCTTGGACGACGCAAGGGAACTGAATTTATGAAAGTTTTTTGTAAAGTCCATTAAAATATTGGCATCCTTTGTGCTCTCAACATATGAAAGGGGAGAAGCCTAGTTTATATGTTGGTGTAATCATCAATGAATATTACATATTGAAGAAAAAAACGCTTATTACACATTAAACAGTACCTTGATCAAATCCTCTTCACTTACGCCGGGTGAGGGCAGTTAGTTTACATTACCTTGTATTTGATCCCCTAATATTGGAATCTTGTCATTACGATGTTGAGAAGAATTACCTGCTTTGGTTTGTTCTTAACGTTCATATTGTGTTAAATTAAGAGAGAATGACGGAGGTTGAATATTCAGAAGGGTTTCTGCAACATTTTTGCGAGGATTACTGGAACTTGTTCATGTATGATGGTGACCAATCCCAAGAATCGGCCCATGAAAAACACCTAAAGGAGCACATAGGTCGTATACGAGTATGAGTAGGCTAAATATAGCAGTAGATATTGCAGAAGGTAAAGGAGAGAAACTGTTTTTCAATACCAGGTACAACCGTAGCAATGTTTTTTCCGCATAAGGACCTTGAGATAAATGGAGATCAAACGATGGAGCATCAATATCATTGAGGTTTTCCGAATGATGAGCACTCTGGTTAGTGGTAGAAGGTTGGACAACTGCTTCATTGACCCTTAGCTGACCATCTGAAAGGAACAAGAAGGAAATCATATTTCTGAGTTGTTCTTCGTATACAAGATACAACTGGCAGAGGAATAGGATGAGTACACATAACATTTGATAAAAAGAGTTGTACATGTTTCATCGATTTCCATGTTGGTGTGCTGGATATTTGGAAGAGGTGTTTGCAGAGGCGACATTGAGGAAGTTGACAGAATCTTTTGCCATGGAGATGTTGAGTTCTTTTGAGGGACATAGACTTCTTCAGTAGGAAAGGAAGAAGAAATACCACACATTACATTTGAAATTACTTCGTCTGCTTGCACCTTTCATTGTAAACCAGGGTAGTCGTCCATAGGAGTTTTTTCATATGTCCTCATATCCACACCTCTGGAGTCTGCAACCGTGAATAGAAGAAAAGAAAATGGAAGAAAACAGTTACCCTGGAAATAGAAGCTTTATGGCCAAGCAAAGGTATCCGATAAACACATACCAGTGGATGAAGTATCAACTTCTGGGATTGTTTTGGACATACTTCCTTATTGAATGAGTTTCTGGACATCTTTGTACAGCTTCCCAACAACAATATCAAAGTGGGTTACGAGAGTCTTTGCAACAACATACTCCACGTCTGTTATGAGACTCCTTGTATATCCTTCAAATGCAGGCAAAGTTTGTTCGATAACCATAGAAATGATCATACAGGTTAGTGCTTCTTCATTAAACGTAGTATTTCTGACCGAGGTACCACGTCTACAGGCGTCACTGTTGGGAGATCAGCCGCAATACTTTCTCCCTCGTTATCATATATATCCTCGACTGTTTTCACCCTTAGGTTGATTCTTTGCTTCCTAAGCCCTTTTGTGTTCCTCAATAACATCTATGGTACAGAGACCACCAGTCCAGGAATTAGCCTCAAAAGGGTGTTCATCACCTATCAACTAGAGGATATAATCGACAGCAGGGTCATCTTGTTCAGCATCTAAATGGACTTGAGCCACTAAATGAGGGGCAGCTTCACTGAGCAATGACAAAGCTGAAACTTGTGTATTGATGAACAAATTAAAAATGCAGAGATAAGAAATTATGATCAGTACTTGGATTTTGAATGGAATTATAGTAGTTCGAGTACCAATGTAAGTGGTAAAAAGCTTATTTTAAATTTTAGATAACTTACTTCTCTAACCATGTTGAGCGACCTGTATGTTTTGTTGTTAAGGGGGAGGCTCATGGGACAGATGAAAGCAACAATCTCATTATTTTGCGCATTTCGTTCGAGCATTGATTCAATGTTTGCATTTCCTAGAATTAGAGGTCAACAAGCAACAGTGACAAGAAGTATGGCATGCGAGAATTCTTGAATAGCAGTAGTTGGTTGTGTAAAACTGAACGGGTCCTTTGACTTTGTGCTGTCAAAAGTCAATGAGAAAGACTCCCTTCCCCAAGGGTAGTTCATGTAGTCATCAATGTCCAGTAGGTGTTCAACTCTTTCTTTTGTTATTGGTGTGTTGTTTGAGATAGGACACATAATACCGTCAACGATGAAAAGAAGTGCTAACCTAAACCTTGTTTCAGGGTCTTTGTACTTCTTGCCTTGCACAAGTTTTTGATAAATCCAGGAAGTGGTAGGTCGTTTCTCTCTATCAAAAAGTTTCTTCCATATGCTTTGGAAACCATGATTTGATTTACCCTTGGCTTTTTTCTTTTGCAGAAGTCTTTTTTTCTTTGCAGCCTCAATCTCTGCCTTGCAATTTGATCCAGTTACAATAGCAAATTTCTTTAGACTATACCTTATTGGTTTTCCAGCAAAAAGCCACCATAGTTCATTCTGTTTTTTCGTCACCAATTGTCTTGACAGTAGATAGTGAACAAATGTTAGGGAGAACTCGTGCTTCCCCATCTGCATTATGAAATTGAACTGAGAATTCATCAGCAACTCCAATTGATCATCATCCAAGGCTTGTTTTATGTTCTCGGTGGCTCTCAAATTAAAATATTTATTAACCCTGGCTTTCCCATCCGGCTCGTAGTTGACTTCAAATAAACGTGAAGGCAGTTCATTGTCCGTGTTCTCAGCCATAGTTTATCTGCGATAGCAACAAAAAAGTAAACAAAATACTCAAACTATCATAAATGAATAGGCAATATACAAATTCAATTTTGGTTTACAAAAAACAATAATGAAAAAATTGCGCAGGTGCTTAGAACGCTGAAGATTTTGATAAATACTGTGTAATGTGGAATTGATGATCTAACCCTAATCTTTGTAAAAAATTCATAGTTTTTGTACGATTAATGAGGAAGACAAAAACTTTGGTTGAGAATGAACTAGATTTGCACAGATGGTAAAGTGCATCGAAAAATTTGTATAACAGTCACAAAAAGTATCGCAGGCATTTGAAAACGGAAGAAGAAGATGAACAGTCTACCGAAGAATATGAAGCAAGAAGTTTACTATTTACAATCAATTAAACACAAAGAAAGATATGCAAAGTGGATATATTTTTGAAGTTCAATTTTTGTTATATGAATTACTGTTGCAATCGTGCATTCGAGAAGGGGAAGAAGACGATGAACAATATACAAAAAATGAGGCAAAAAGTTTAATATTTACAATGAATTAAACATGAACAAAGATATGCAAAGTGGATTGATTTTCGAATATTAATTTGTGTTATATGAACTACTCTTGCAACCGTGCCCTAATCGAGAAACAACTTTTTCAATTTAGAGCTTTCAAACTACATAAGACCGATTGAACATAAATTTCGAGGAAAAAAACAATGGGTGAAAGAATTTACCTTGATTTAACACGCAGATGCGTCTTCTTCCTTCTTTAGTCTTTCCTCTTTACTTCAATGTATCTTCAACAATTTTAGAGTGTAAAATATATATTTTTTTGAATGAAGAGTAAATAGAAGTTAATAAGAACAATGATGTATTTTGTCACTCGATTAAAAGATGCAGTTGGGAGAAATCAAAGAAGTTAATGAACGGTTTCTTTGAAGAAGGTGAGAGAAACTAAGCGGTTGTGAAAACAATTTCAAGTCGAAGTTCAAATGTTCTATGCAAAAAGGAGGCCTAGGCGAATAGGGAGACCGTTGTTTTCAAGGGGTAATATCGAATATAAGTTATAATGTCGTGGGAGAAAGAGTATCACCTACTAGTAGAGTGATATTGAGTGAATTATAGTATACTTCCATTATATCTAGTGTAATTTCTCTAAATTGTAGATATATATATATATATTTGAAACTGCATCTCTAACAAAAACTTTGTTGAAACCAAAAATTTGGTTTACAAGAGTATCCTGCAATCACTTAATATACTTATTTTTCAGTGAAAAAAAAGTAATCTTCGACTTGGTCTACGGTGACATGGAGTGGCATTTAGTAGATTATCATTTCCTTTGATTTAAAGGAGTAAATGTGAAACGGTCACTGCTTTTTCTTTAGAACTTGTTTGGAGTTTTTGGTGATAACCGATAAACTCCTAAAAAGTGAAAGACAAAACTTAACACTTTTTAGTGTTTTCTCATTTCTTTTTTGACCAAATTTAGAGATCAAAAGATGATAACTTTTTCTTTTATTCTTCTTCGTTTTGCATCGGGATCTTTACTGGTTTGATTGGATTTCTAAAACAAAAGAAACACATCAATTTTTTTTTAAAAAGTCGATGGCTTTTGTTTTTCCAAGTCACAAAGAGAGTTTGATGTTAAATATTGGAGCTTGAAGTCCCCACACAACTTGTCTCATTGGTTTTGATGGAACCCAAGAACCCAAATCGACATAAAGCAGCAAATTTCATGAACCCACCACAGCCAAGAGATGCTTCCTACGACAACAACAAGACTAAGCAGCAGCTTGGTCCAAAGAGAAGCTCTAATAAAGACAGACACATTAAAGTCGAAGGTAGGGGTCGGAGAATCAGGATGCCTGCTCTCTGTGCGGCTAGGATTTTTCAATTGACTAGAGAATTAGGTCACAAAACGGACGGTGAAACTATCCAGTGGCTGCTTCAACAAGCTGAGCCGTCGATTATTGCAGCCACCGGTTCAGGAACCATACCTGCCTCTGCTTTAGCCTCAGCTGCAACTGTAGGCTCTGTTTCTAATCATTCTCTCACTGCTGGTCTAATGATCAGTCATGACCTAGACGGTGTTGGGTCTAGTAGTGCTTCTAGGTCAGATTTACCAACTGGGTTATGGCCAAATGCAGCTGGTTACAGAATTGGGTTTCCTGGGTTTGATTTTCCTGGTCTTTCCAACATTGGACCTATGAGTTTTGCTTCAATTTTGAGTGGTAATAACAATCAGATGCCTGGACTTGAATTAGGGTTGTCTCAAGAAGGGTCTTTTACACAGATTTATCAACAGATGGGTCAAGGTAAGGTTCTACACCATACTCATCATCATAACCCATTACATGAAGATCATCAACAAAAGATTGGTGACAAAGATGATTCTCAAGGCTCTGATCGTTGAATTGGGCTTTTTCTAGCTTTTGTTTTTGTGATCATATTGTTAGGGAGGTTTGTTAATAGACAAGCCAGAGACTTTTTTTTTTTTTTTTGAAGCTTTGAAATTTGATCCATAGAGGTTTAATTGTGAGTTGTTGTTTGGGAAAATATGTAATTTTAATACAAAACTTTTAAATAGTGTTTAAATTTTTTTAAGTTTTTTTATCTTAAATCTATACTATTAAAGGAGAAGTATATTTTTCCAAGTGGGCAAATTAAAGTAAATATTTACAAAGAAAGCCATCAATTTTTAGTGTAAATGAAAAAGTTAGGACGTGTCATTTTTGTCCAAAATTTTCAAAACGTGCGGACCTTAGTTTGGGTCGGGTATGACCCGGCTCGAAATGCAGGTTCGATCCACGGAGAATGCGTTTTCTGTTTTTTTTTCCATAAACGAGCGGACGTGATATAAATATATCTACTCGAGTTGAAAAAGGACAATGATTTTACATGGAATTAGTGGTTAGCGTGTTTTCGAGTGAATCCAAGGTTGGGGGTTCGATTCGCAAGTAAAGTGGTAATTGATTTTTTTCCAAAAACGTTAAATAAATATAAATTTAGTACAATCAATTAGAACAAAGAATCTAATGGGTGTTAGTGGCTAAGGTATGGGTAAAAGGAGATACTGGTTAGGGGTTCAATCCATTTGATTTTTTACTTCTTTTTTTATCAACACCATTTGTTTTGCTTTTATAATACTTATATGTATTTAATATATGTGCTAAAAACTTTATGAATATTCAATATTAATTATAAATTTTTATATAATGGAAATGTATCTAAATTATAATTTGATTTATATAACTACTTTTTTAAATATCTGATTATGAAAATTTTTTACACTTAATTATGTCTCTAGAAATTTTCATTACACTTTCAAAATTTTAAATAGTTTCATAAATAATGGATTAGTATATTTTTAAATATAAACTATCATATAACTTTGGCACAAACACTAATTCAATATTAATTATAAATCGTTGTATAATGGAAATATATTTGAATTAATTAAATATAAAGATATTCATTAACAATAAAATCTCTATTAATAACTATACTAACAATATCATTGAGGTTGAGAAATAGGTAATAATATCTTACGAAAATTTTGGAAATATTTAAAAAAACAATCTATAATACTAAATGAGAATCCCAACTATTGATATTAATTGCGATTACATAGTATATGCCATATATGGAAAGATAAAATATCAATCATAATATATTCAAATTTAAGAATTTTCGAGCAAGTTTCCAACTTTAAAATAATAAAAATACTTATATTTAAATGTATTAAAATCATTCAGCTTCTCCTACAAGTTAGGTATCACTTTTAATATAAACATGCATATGCATATGTGCAGAAAACTCAATCCACAACTTCACTTTCGCCTTACAATTTTTTTAATCTTTGTTCAGTATCTCTTTTTTTATAGTTCGTAAATGACTATGTTATTAGGATAGATCTTAATTTTTTATGGCAACCAATTTAGATGTTAAATTTTTTGTGCAAATAATCATAAAATAAATATTTTTACGTTATAGTGAGAAAACTAAACAAAGGTAGAATCCTGTCATTTGATCGTTAGAGGTTCTAAATTCAATTTGTTTTTACATTATGATGTAAATTATTTAGTTTATGATTTTTTTGCACCAAATTTTCCACTTTTTTGCTTACCTAACAAAATTTTGATCTCTTTTCATCACTTACTCATTCAAAATTGTGTTACCTAATTGAAATTGGGTTTCACTTTCATTTTTTTGTGTTATTCACTCAAGAACCACTCACAGAAAGAGAAGAACTACTTAGAAAAGGAGTTGTTCTACGTGAAATCATCTATTTGCAAGGTAAATATAATATTTAAATTGATTAAATACTATGTTCATTGAATAATCTTAAGTACTTATGTTTACATTGTATAATGTTTTATTTTAAATTTTTTTGTAGAATGGTAAAAAGAATTGAAAATAGGAAACGAAAATTTAAATTATTAATATTTAAAATACTAATGAAAATTATTTGAGGAATTAACATAATAATGAAAGTAATGATGAGTGAATTTGTTTTATATTAAAAATATAATCGTAAATCTATTATTAATATGATAAATTACTATAATAATGTATCTATTATTATGTTATATTAATTCATCATATTAATAATAGAACATAAAAAATACTAAAATTATATGAACTTAAATATATAAACTATACGTACAAAAATCCATTCATTATTGCACTTGTCATATTATAAAAACGAGTATATAAAATATAAAGACTTTTGAATATAAGGAAAATTAAAACATAATTTTAATTAAGTCCTATAACAATATGTTCCTAAATCAATCTTGGTTTTTTTATCCATAGCTTCAATTATTTGATTATAATTAGACTTCATTTACTATTGTTACCACAAAATTATATCAAATTATTCTTGCATATTATTCATAGATGTACGGAGAAATTTTTTTTTTAAAATAAAATATTTATATATATTTCAAAAAGTATTAAAATATTTGATTACAAAATCACATTGACTAGAAATTATGATTAAATTAAGAATTCTCAAACAAGTTTCCACCATTAAAATAATAAAATGTTTATTATTTAAATTTCTTAAGTCGTTTAGCTTTTTCTACAAGCCCGGTGTAATTTTTAGTATAAAAATGAAGTTCATATATTTCTTTATCATTTACTTGTGAATGAAATACAAAAGGTAAGTTTTATATTAGTATAATATTACTATTTTCTGTAAAAAGATTAGTTTATAAAACTTGCCCTTTTGTATTTGATATCAAGTATTGTATTTTTTTACTTTAAACGTTTTAAAATTCAAGAATAAATTAAATGGTAAAAAAAATTTATTTCTTCCTTGATTAATATTAATTTGAATTTTTTTTATAATTTTAGTATCACATCGTGGACAATAATCTAAAAACAAATATTATAATTATGTAAGTTTTTAGTTTTTTAGTCTATTTTATTTTTCAAAATTGCATAAAATATTTACCTATTTTCACGTTATATATATATATATATATATATATATATATATATATATATATATATATATAT